>JASPKZ010001230.1:1475000-1636852 GCA_030220185.1 Diploptera punctata | reverse complement strand
AACACAGCATATCACCATACACCAATCACCATATCACCTGAATCATATCACCATTATCACCATCAACCAATATCACCAATCATCATATTCACCATCACCATCACCATATCACCATACCATATCACCACACCATCACCACAATAACATATCACATCAAAATATCAACCAATCATTCATATATCACCATCATCATATCACCATCACCACCACCACCACCATCATATCACCGTCACCGCCACCGCCAACGCCGCCGCCAACGCCGCCGCACCCACCACCACCACCACCACCACCACCACCATCATTATCATTATCATTATCATTATCATTATCATTATTATTATTATTATTATTATTATTATTATTTAACCATGGACATGGCGATGAGATTTTTCGTTAGAGGATGATATCAGTTCTTTTTTCGTGAATTCAGTACTGCACTTCTGTGTACAGTTCTATCAGCGATAGTCTAAAAGTTAGTGTGAAGTGGGGTTATCCTTCCCTAGATAGTCTGCTGTATATAATAATCACTGAATAAATATTGTATAGTTTACTTGGTGTTTTGATTAATATGACGGCTGATATGCGGTCCCTTGAGAAATGTTTTAACTGTATTTTAATTAAGTTGTTATAAAATAATATTTCAAATAAATTATTGATAAACAACGTTTTTTTTCATTTCATTCTAATCATTATTACATATTTCCGGAAGATTCCATCCTCCATTCTTATACGAATGTCACATATCCAGGGTCCAGTATCGAGAGTTGGGGGTATGTAAATCATCCAAGGGGAGCAGGAAGAAGGGCGCTTTTTACCGGGGTTGATAGCGTCAAGAGAGGGTGACGAAATGCAAGGGGATTTATGACATGGCCTGGCAAGCCGCAATCATTGAGTGAGTCAGTGTTATGGTATTATCCTTGTATCACAACATGCAGAAATACAAAAAAACAAGCCTCTTCACTCTTCATTAACACACTCGTTTTTACAACTAGCATACAATAAAAGGATTCCAAATGTTATGTAGAATTATGAACATTGTTTAAAACTGCTTCAAATAAAAAAATATATAAAATGATTTCAACAATTTAAATGAAAATGTTTATGAATTCATACAGTGTCTTCCAAATAAAAAGAATGGAAGACAACCGACTTGCAAAAAGAGGTAAAGAAGATAGACCAATGGACGGGAGAAGAACAAGAGGAAGACCAGCCAAGAGATGGATGGACAGTGGATGCACATCTAATATGTCTTCCTCCGAGGAGTGATTTTTTTAATATAAAGGATGAAAATCCTAAAAATTATGAATAATAACAAGAATAAGTTAAAACTTCTCTAAATAAAATAAAATAAAATAAAATAAAACGGATTTAATAATTTAAATTATTTTTATGTACTCATATAGTGTATCCCAGATGTCTTGAATCAAATTTTTGAAGAGGTAGAAGAGTCTTCGAGATAGAAGACCACTACTAGGGGATGCCTATGCTCATGTACAGCGAGTCCCAGATTTCTTGAATGCAATTTTTACAGAAGTAGAAGAGTCTGTACTATAAGGTTTTTAATGTCTAACAAAGATATTGCTCTTATGGGAACGCTGTTGCCACTTGACGCCGCAGACTACTCGTAAGTGACAGATATGGAAGTTTCGTTGAAAGATGATGGTTCAATGGCATCTCCGCTAGCCGCTGTTCCGGAAATTGAGTTCATCCCCTAACTTTAGTAAATTAGTGGATGATAATTATACGTTCCATAATTTTTTTTTCTTTTTTCCATAAATCGGGCATCCACCTTCTTAGTAAAGTGGTAGTTGAAACTATTTAACTAAATGATCTATATCAAATAATTAACTAATAAATTAATCCCACATGAATGGACCACATCAATAGAATGGATAACAATAGAATTCCGAAATAGATTCTTCATTACAAACCATTAGGACGAAGAAATGTAGGAAGACCCAGTAACAGATGGACAGGCCAATTCTAGAATGAGATCGGAACAGACCTTAAGGTCTAATCCTTGATCCTGCTGCTGATCATGATTATGATCAATCTCACATAAAATGGCACGTTTAATAGCAAGAATTGCTCCATAAAAGCTATGCTATTTTTTGGACGTGTAAAAACCCTATAAAGAATGAATGGAATTTATTGCCTTTTTTTTCAAAAGAAAGGAGATACATATGCATTTACATTGCACGGGCCTGCTTGGCCGTACGTGCAATTATTTTTGCATGAATAAAAAAACAAAAATAATCATAATATAAACAAATCCCTACATGGCTACACACGTCTATCAAAACAATGAATACATACGAGTATAAATAAAATCTATGTCTACAATTCTAGAAGACGGAGTTAGGTTACCCACATGATATAATGGATGATAAATGATAATGAAGCGCCAGGAGAGTTCTTAACATAAACTTAACCTAAATTCCAGACCATGGATGTTATAGATACAATTTAATATTTAAAAGGAAATTAATGGAATTAATTTGTTATCGCAACTAACAATCATTATAAAGCAAATCTTGGGTTTTAAAAGTAAATATATTTTAATTTGAGAAGGATATACATTTATTTTAAACAATAACAGACATTTTAGATGGTATGTTGAAAAGTGAAAGTTAAAGTTAACAAATGCATTTATTTCAAATGGACGTATTTAGATGGTTTTGAAAAGTGAAAGCTAAAAGTTAGCAAATGTAGTAAACTCCAGAACAATACTTTCACTTCGCTTCTCAAATCTTGGAAATATTATCAAAAAATATATTTCTTTTAGTAGTCTTTTGGACATGAGACAGAAGTCAGAGAGAAGGAGATGCAGGAAGACACATCCACTATGCAAGTAGATCTCTATAAGAATGTATTTTTTTTTTATACTTCCATGTTTTAGGTTGAAAATTATGTTGCACGTAGATTCTCAATTATAATATAAATTAATGTGAACTTAGGAACTTATAATTTGGTAATCAGTAAAATATTTCCAAGGGAAAGAACAAAAATTTGGGAAAAGTCTGGTTAATTCTTAACACTGTTACACTCTCTCAAATTAAGAGTTATACGTATTTCGGATAAAGTCATGTACGTATTTAAAATAGTTTGCAAGTTTCTTCCCTATGAAATTAATGTAATCGAAAAATGTGTCTTCGCAAATTTTGTTATGTGTTAACTTGATATTACAGTTTTTATAGTAGAGCGATTCCATGAAAATGTCATACCGAGGTGAAAATATTGAAACTGATGCAGGAATAATTTTGTTGATGTAATATATATCTGTAAATATAAAATTTTATAATTATCTAAGAAAATGTTTCAAATGTGCATTACTTTAATCTAATAATAGCGGTAAAACTTGTCATATTCCAAACGTGAAAAATACGCAAAAATTTTACCAATTTCTTGTTCAATGATTTGGTCGTATGAATTCGTTTTATTTCACAAAATATTTTTTTAAACATGCTTTGGTCCTCCTTGGTCGTAAATGAAAACAATATTAATTCCATTCTAATATTCTATATACCTTAAATGTGTCCTATAGTTGTTAACTGTAAGTTATGGTCAGTCAGTCACAGAAAACGGATAAAAATTAATGTACACAACATAATAATTGATTGATTAAAATTTCCTCTTAGATTCTATGTTATCGGTACACAACTAACAAAAAGGTGTTGATGACATTTTCTTGTAAAGTCATTATTATTCCCGCTGGAGTCCCGTGACTAACTGACTTTTTGTCCCCTCATTTATATTGCTAATACGCATGACGCGGTCAGTTGTTTGCTGGATTCCGCTGCGTATTAACATAAACATGGTTTAGGAAATCTGGTAGATTGTTCGGCTCAGCTGTTTCATAAAATAATTACTGGCCGTTCTTATGTGATAATTTGAGCTAAAAGGCAGTCAGCGGAAGGATTTAAAAGTAGAGTAATTACATGAAAATATCATACTGATGTGAAAATTTTGAAATTGGCGCAGGAGTAATTTTTTCGATGAGATATACTTTTTTACAGATGAAATTTTCTGATTCTAGAAGTTAACGTTTAAAATACGATTATTTTTATTCTAAAATTAATATTAGAACATCACATATTCCGAAACCTGTAAACACATGCAAAATTAAACGAAATTTTGGTTTATGATTTCACTGTATAAGTTTGTTTTGTTTCACTGACTCTTTTGTTATACCATATTTCGGTCCTTTCTGATCGTAAATGTAATACTTATAATTGTATTATAATATTCTAGATAATTAAAGTGCGCCCTATAATTATTAAGGGTAAGCTACAGTAAGTCACATAAAACATACAAAAATTATTGTATACAATACGATAATTGATGGATTCAAATTTCCTCTGCGATTCTACGTTATCGGTGCATAACTAACAAAAAAGTATTAACGACATTGTCTTGTAAAGTAATTACGTTTCCCGCTAGAATCCCGTGACTGACTTTTTTATATTACTACTACGCACGGCGCACTCAGTTGCTTGCTACACAGATTTTTAAAAAAGCTATTTCAACATCTTGCAGCTATTCCGGCAACTCATGGAGTTCACCATGTGGAAGTGTAGAAGCCGTATGTTATAGAATATGCACAAATTTCAAATGAACAATCAGTGCGAAAAATGCACAAGTTTCGTGTGTGAAAGGAAATTCTATTTTTATTAATGGCATTTAAATAATTCCTCATTATGCGATTCTTCAATATTTATGTTAAGTGAATCACTAGAGTATTGTGTACTGGAATTAAAAACAGGTGCGCGGTTCTTATGTCTTAGAAAATGTGTGTGTGGGAGTCCTTGAACTTGAAAGATACTCGCATTAGTTTGACCTTTGACATGCCATGTGTGTCGTATTATCGGAGATCCACTGTGCGATTTTGTCACAGTTCCATTATTGTGTTATTTCAATAACAGTTTTAAATCATATGAAGTTACTTGTATAAAAAGTACAATTGGCGTGGAGTATATGTGATTAAGTATGTATAACTCGTAGTGTAAAATAAAATTATTATTGGGTGTAGCGTTATTGGAAACCAACAGAGTGAAAATACATATGACAACGCTGTACTATGTGCGCCACGTGGAAACAATCAGTCATAAAGTAAGATTTCGCACATTGTAAGATATTTCTTTCAATTGTTTAGTTTAAAAAATAGAGCTCGTGTCAGCAATATAATTTGTAATCAGTTGCTTTGAAAGAATAATAACTTAATTATCCACATTTAAATACAAATTTTAATAATTTGCATACTGTACTTTTTCTATATTTTTTTTTGTCATTAAAGATGAGACGCGTGAAAGTTAATTATAGTGTTCTGGAACGAATAATGCAAATTCCATATCGGCATTTTTATTTATTTCAATGGTTCAATCTAATAAGAGCATAAAATAAATTTAAATCAGTTAATATGGGTGTAATAAAATTATACTCATATTAGGCATATTTAACTATAGAGAAGGCCCTTTGTTGTTAAGAAGTTAATTTTTTCTTTATTTTGTGAAATTTAAAACGATACATGGTAACCAAGTTAAATAAATTACACTATTTATTTAATATTTTTACAGCATATCAAATTGTACATTTCCTATATATGATAAAAGGAGTGAAGTTCTTTATTCATCTCCATATTATCGCTTTTTATCTATTATCCATCCATATTAAGTCTGCCCGAGGACAGGTCTTTCACTGCAATCATAGCATTTTCATGCTGTGCTTGCAGCTTTACTAGGGAACTGTAGATGTGGTAGGTTTCCACACCGGTGAAGGATGATGATGCTGATGATAAGGATAATGATGACCATATGGTTTCGGGGACCGTTTGGGCCTTAAAGTTTTCTTGACATTTGTCTTACAGGTGAGGAAAAACCCCGATAAAAACCTCACCCAGAAAAACTGTCCCGACCGGGGATCGAACCCGGGCCCGCTGCGTGACAAGGCAGCACGCTACCTCGAGAACACAGCGGTGGACTTATCTATTATAATTTCATATTATTTTGTAATATTTATATAATATTTGTAGCTCCAGAATATTAAAGTCTAAATAAAATTCAGATATGTGAGTCAGTCACAGAATGTAGTCAGTCAGTCAGTCATACATCATATATTAGGTTATAACTCTGGTCTTAATTGTGATTTTTGTTTCTTTTTTATAGACAATGTAACTTGAAATGTGTCCTCCAAACGGTATTTTGGAAAATTGAATTAGGAATCACACTTCAAAGAATGATGCAGATGAACATGTTAAGCTGCATGATGAGTTGACATTTATGTCAGTCAGTCACACATACTTTGATAGATAATAAATAGCACTGTGTTTCTTCAAAAGTTGTATATTTAAGTACAGTCTTAACCACACACTATTCTTCTATCATATCACGTAGATAACACCCCTAATTTCAATCAATTGTAATATTTATGCAACCATTTTGCTACAAAAGTGTATTATATATATCAGTCAGTCACATATGGAATTGCTCAGTAATAAAAATGTTAAAATTCTGTAGTTTTTAACATCAATGATACTCCTGTCCCTTTGAAGATGATTTAGGAAACAATGCCAGTAGCCGCGACCGGTCCCGAAAAGTAGAGTTCATCCTAAGTTAGTATTTACATAGGCCTCGCTACCATAATAGTCGAAGAATCCCTCCTAAATTCACTGTAACTATAAATATAAAAAATCCTCCGAAGAACGATACGACCCTAAGTCACGACAGTGGACAACCACAAGAATAATTTCCTTTAAGGAAAAATCCCTATGGCTTCACTGGGAATCGAACTCGGGACCTCTTAAAACATTAGTCAAAAACGCTGACCACTATCCCATGAGGCTGGAAAACATATTAAATAATAATACAATATGGAATAACGTACAGAATACAGACTTCCAGATTAAATCAAGAGTGAAAAATTTATAAAATATTGTCTCTCCCGCATGCTCCTAAATGTATAGGCTACCATTGTAGTGCAACTTGCTCCTTTGTTCAATTAAAATATGGCATATAGGCCTAGTACAAACATACACCCGAGTGCTCGCACACACAAAACACAATATATAGTTAAAAAAACTCAATACATGCTCACGGGCACTATTGAACCCGTAGGTTCGTGGTCGCGCGGGCGTACGCTCTCCATACATGCCTATCCTGAGCTAATGTTTTCCAATCATTCCCTGTATAATCTACTTCCCTCGAATCATAGTTAATGTTATTCTCCCACCTCATTATTGGTCTGCCAACCGGGAGTTTTCCCTCTGGTTTTCCTACATGAAGCTTCCATGCAAGTCTTTCATTCCTCATTCGTGCCACATGTCCTGCCCATCGCAGTCTACGAGACTTAACTGTTCTTATTATATCTGGCTTCCTATAAACACCAAGTAGTTCACAGCTATGCAGTCTTCTCCATTCACTTGTCTGTTGATCTCTCTTTGGTCCAAAAATGTTCCTAAGAACTTTGTTCTCAAATACTCGTAATCTCCTTTCATCCCTTAAAGTAAGAGTCCATGTTTCACATCAATATAATATGACTGGTATAATAATAGTTATATATGCCTATATTTTCAGTTTAAATATGTATCAGAAAGGAATTGAACATAGGACCAATCACAACATTAATAGAAAAATATAGAATAAATCGGAAAGACTATGTCCTACGAATGTCAAGCACTGGGATGGTATGAATTGTTTTATATTACAATCCGAGGCAGATAAGAAATATAGGTCGATCTTTAAGGAGATGGTTTGAGTCGGAACAGGCCAACAGGTCTAATCCTTTATGACTTGCATGATGATTGAATACATGGAGTCCTGCGCCGTAGCCAAGCGGTTTAATGCATGGTCACTTGGTGCAGAGCTACGGGACTTGCGCTGGTTCTAGTCCCCATGGGAGAAGACATTTTCTCATGGAATAGTGGTCAGTATTGGACCGGTGTTCACCCAGCATCGTGAGGAAATTTGATAGCTACAACGAGTAGCGGCTCCAGGTTCAGAAAACCAGCTATAACTGCTGGAGGACCCGATATACTGATCACATATTGTCCCAATACTGGCCTCATGATAGTCCACCTCTGTGATTAACACAACTGAAAGTGAGCCCTGTAACCGGCTGGTAGGGCAAGGGCACCAATTTTGCCTTCTCACAATTTTTTTTACATTTTTCTACCCAATAATTTGCACGTATGTTCTCTACGTGATTCAATCCTCCCCAAGAGACCCGAACACGCCATTTTCCAAGATCCGACCTGAGAAATCTCCTTGGTAGCAACTGCAATCCCATTCTTGAATACATACAACAAAAATATAAGAACTATAAGTAGGCCTACTGTATGTAAGCAAAGTTCCTATGACGAAATGATGAAGCTAAAATAACTCAAAATAAATATTGAATTACAAAGAAATAAACGTTATCTCAGTCAAATCATAAATTTATTACGTCGACGTTTCAATCTCCTTACGTGAGATAATTTTTAAGACAGTGCAGAACTTTCAGTAATCAGAGAACATATAATTAATCAAAATCATAAAATGAAATGACACAAAAATGTTACACAAAGAAAATAATTACCAAAAAAGATTAATAGCAGAAATGACCTATATAAAAAAGAACAAAATAAAGCATTAAATAAACAAAAAGATCTAAATGAAAGGTGTGGAACATATGATTCCTTGCTAAAATATTTTTAATTATAAATTGGAATTGTAATTATTCATTTAAATTTGTGTATATATATATATATATATATATATATATATATATATATATATATAATAAATTAAATAAATAAATAAATAAAATTGTCTTGGTGATGGTAACTATGTACAATACATTTATAAACAATCATGTCTTGAAAATGATCTCACATAAGGAGATTGAAACGTCGACGTAATAATTTATGCTTTGACTGCGATAACGTTTATTCTTTTGTAATTATAATATTATTTACTCTCAGTGAAACATAATTTTAAAAAGTAAAATAAATATTGAAGTAAAATCTAAATAGAGTATAATTACATAAATGAATACAACAACGCTGTATGTAAACAAAAACTGATAGATTTAATTTTAAATATAAGTTACTAGCTAATATCCGGCGTGCGCTGCTACGCCTAAATAAATGAAAATTAATGTGATTTTATGTTTAGATGAATAAGTAAAAGGACAAATAATTATGACTTTATATTTTTTTAGAAACCCCGTGCTGATTACCCGCGTTGCCCGGGAATCTACTTATCCCGACCTTCTTGACACAAATGAGCTGATGTACGAAAATTAATGTGTTTTATGTTTAGTTAAATAAGTTGAAGGAAAAATGAATATCGTAATTATTTTAAGATTCCCCGTGCTGATTACCCGGTGTTGCCCGGGAATCTACTTATCTCGAACTTCTTGGCATAAATGAGCTAAAAGACAAAATTCATTATTGTGAATTATCCGTAAAAGAATACCCGCCATGTGCTGCTATGCTTACACAGGAATCTAAGTACTTGTCCCGATCTTCTTGGCATCAATGTAAGACCAAAATGATTATTGTGAGTTATTCGTAAGAGATAAACATATGCTGTCAAGGACATTTTTGTAGAGGTTTTTGAGATATTCAATTCTGTGTACTTTAATTTTGTGTATTTGTTATGGTTTAGGCAGTATAAGCCATTTAAGCGTCCAAAGAGCTACTTTTTTCACGTTTTCCACTACAAAGGATGATATTTAAGGGCGTAGGAGTTACGTATTACAACTCTCTTATAGCCTATGTTCATCCTGGGAATATCCTGAACATTTTGCAGAAACCACATCACAATCGGATCAACGGTTTGGCCGCGCATAAAGTACGAATGAATAAACAAACAAACAAATAAACAAACATTCATTTTTATATATTAGATATGAGTTATATAAAACGCAACTTGGTTTTAGCTGTAGGTCTATCTTATAGCAGAAAGAAAACCCTGTCTTTCCATTCTCCAACATTGTGTTACTTACCCTGTATGCAAATCAACTTATTGGATCACAAGAGAGGGGTTGAAATAGGATTCTGTAATATCTTTTATACCTTGTCGGTGAGCGAGGGGAGCTTTTTTTTCTGGAAGGAGCATTATGTTTTAACGTGCTTTTCATTTGAACGTGAATTCGGCCTATGGAGATTAATTTTTAGGCACAGAAACTGTAAATATGTAAATTATGTGAAATGTGGAGGGCACTTGCTCAATTCCTCTGAGACATTACTCAGTTATCTAATGTGTTATTGCAATTCCACGTCTCAGAAAAACATACACTTTCAACGAAAATAAGCTGCAGGTCTAGTAACTCAAGTTATGAATTTTGTAGAAAAAAATAGCTTATTATCCAAGAAAATCTTATTATATTTAACATGTTTGGTGGTACAATTTTTACAGAACTTGTTATATAACACAGGTCATCTATGTATGGTCCAAATACCGAAAAGAATTTTTAAATTGTTGAAAAGTAATAGGCCTAATACTATTCAGTGATTTCTATGCAAATGAAAAATATATATTAAATGAAAATTAGATATTAAGTGAAATAACTAGATATAGTAAGGAAAACGAAGACCTTGGCTTTTAGAGGAAGAGATCCAGTGAGATCCAAAATTATTTTAGAAAATCAAAGTATAGAACAGGTGTCTAGTTTCAAATATTTGGGCTGTGATGTTGGCTACAATGTGGAAAGAGATATTGACTCCAAAATAAATCAATTTCAGACGGTGTGTGGAACAATACAGAGAACATTAGAAGATAAAATTAGAAAAGAAACCAAGATAAAAATGTATAATGTTATGGCGGTTCCCACAATATTGTATGGATGTGAAACTTGGGCTCCAGTGAAAAAACAGAAGGATAGAATACAGACGGCGGAGATGAGGTTCCTAAGACAAGTAAAATGATGTACAAGACTTGATAGAATATGAGGATATAAGAGAAGAATTGAAAGTACAGCCTTTATTGGATAAAGTCACGAATTACATACACAAATGGATTGATCATATGGATGGAATGAGTAAGGAGAGATATCCATTGTTAGCAAGAAATTATCAAGCAAGAGGAAGACGTGATGTTGGAAGACCTAGACGACGTTGGGCTGATGCATTATGAAGTCGGAACGAGCAATTGCCTAATCCCTGGAGTGATGATGATGAACTAGATATAATATTTAGGGTATTGGAATATGTTTAGGCATAATTTAATGAAGTGAAAAGTCAGGCATTTTCGAGTGTCTTCAGAGTGTAGTTTATCGTTTCATCCGTTATTTTGTTGTTCTTAATAATATATATTTTAATTTAACCACATGCAAAGCCTTAAATAATAAGTTGTTAAATATAATATTAAGTCCACCGCTGTGGTCTCGAGGTAGCGTGCTGCCTTCTCACGCAGCGGGCCCGGGTTCGATTCCCGGTCAGGGCAGTTTTCTGGGCGAGGTTTTTATCGGGGTTTTTCCCTCACCTGTAAGACAAATGTCAGGAAAACTTTAAGGTCCAACAGTCCCCGAAATCATATGACCATCATCATCATCATCCTTATCACCATCATCACCATCCTCCTTCACCGGTGTGGAAAGCAACGGGAAGCTACCACACCTACAATTCCCTAGTAAAGCTGCAAACATAGAATGAAAATGCTATGATTGCAGTGAAGGACCTGCCTTCGGGCAGAATTACTATGAATGGATACTATGGTTGGATATAATATTTACAATAAAATGTAATGTAATGTTATGTTATGTTTTAAATTTTAGTCTGTCGCCTTGGCGTGGTTGATTGAGTCCCTACCTTTTAAGTCGGCAATCGGGGTTTGATTTCCGGAGGTAGGGGATTTTAAATTTCAGTAATATATATATATATATATATAATAAACGTTTAAAAACCTGAAAATATTTTTAAAAATCTACTCAAACCTAACAAAATGCATAGTATAAAAAGTCTTTAAAAACATTATAGGACAGCTATGAAGAGCAAAATCAATTTCGTAATCGGATTTTGCTACTTCCTACCTTCCTGTATCTAGAAGTAAATCGGTTGTCATTAAGGAGCTACATTAATTAATCTGAGTAAACAAACACAAGCTATCGTATATCCGTGGACCGAAACCCGGATTCTTCGGATACTAACAAGGCACACAAATCCTTATGCCACTTTTGAGTAGGGTAATTATATTATTATTATTCTTTGTCCAACGAGAATGTTTCTATGGTGGCACAGGTTCCTCAACCAAAAGACACCCTCTTTTTTTCCAGATCTCCCAATCTATACGAACTCCATCTATAAATGCTCTCATCCACACATTACTTTTTAATAGCCTATCCCCTTTCCATGTAGGCTGTCATCTTCGTCTCTTCCTCTTTCCTTACAGATTCCAAGTTAAGACTTCTGCATTCGATCGCTTCTTCTTCTTACGTGTCTATATCATCTTAACTGATTTTCTTCTATCTCTTTAACAGTGCCCTTTCTAGTTTCCATTTTCACTCTAATTACCAAATTTATAATTTTATTTAGTAGATACTATATCAGCATGTCTTCAATAGTCCATTTCTGTGACTATCAGTTTATTTTTACATTTTTGTTTGAGTGTCAGACTTAAGATCTACATAAAAAGAAATTTTACTTTGTATTATACATTAATATTTTATTTATTTTTATAAAAATGTTTCTGCTCCATATAATTAAATTAATTACTAGTTCTTAGGAATATTTTTGGACCAAAAAGAGATGAATAGACAAGTGAATGGAGAAAATTACATAACAGTAAATTGCGTGGTCTTTATAGGAAGCCAGATATAATATGAACAGTTAAGTCTCGTAGACTCCGATGGGCAGGACATGTGGCACGAATGGGGACTGAAAGACATGTATGGAAGTTTATTGTAGGAAAATCAGAGGGAAAACGCCCAGTTGGTAGACCAAGAATGAGGTGGGAGGATAACAGTAACTATCATTTGAGGGAAGTGGATTATACAGGAAATCATTGAAAAACATTAGCTCAGGATAGGGATGTATTGAGAGTTTATGTCCGCGCAGCCATGAACCAACGGGTTTGATAGTGCCAGTTAGTTAGTCAATTATTAATTAATAATATTAATTAGTCCACCGCTGTGGTCTCGAGGTAGCGTGCTGCCTTGTCACGTAGCGGGCCCGGGTTCTATCCCCGGTCGGGGCAGTTTTCTGGGTGAGGTTTATCGGGGTTTTTCCTCACCTGTAAGACAAATCTCAGGAAAACTTTAAGGCCCAAACGGTCCCCGAAATCATATGGCCATCATCACCATCATCATCCTTATCATTATCATCTTCATCATCCTTCACCGGTGTGGAAAGCAACGGGAAGCTACCACACCTACAATTCCCTAGTAAAGCTGCAAGCATATCATTAAAATGCTATGATTACAGTGAAGGACCTGCCCTCGGGCAGAATTACTATAGATAGATATACTATATCAGCATGTCTTCAATAGTCCATTTCTGTGACTCAGTTTATTTTTACATTTTTGTTTGAGTGTCCAGACAGGTCAATATAAAAAGCTTTTTAACCTTGTATTATACATTAATATTTTACTTATTTTTATAAAAAATGTTTCTACTCCATACAATTAAATTAATTACTAGTTCTTAGGAAAATGTTTGTACCAAAAAAGAGATGAACAGACAGGTGAATGGAGAAAACTACATAACAGTGAACTACATGGTCTTTATAGGAAGCCAGATATAATAAGAATGGTTAAGTCTCGTAGACTCCGATGGGCAGGACATGTGGCACGAATGGGACTGAAATGCGTGTATGGAAGTTTCTTGTAGGAAAACCAGAGGGAAAACGCCCAGTTGGTAGACCAAGAATGAGGCGGGAGAGTAACATTAACTATGATGTGAAGGAAGTGGGTTATACAGGGAATGATTGGAAAATATTAGCTCAAAATAGGGATGTATGGAGAGCTTATGTCCGCGCAGCCATGAACCAACGGGTTCGATAGTGCCAGTGAGTTAGTTAATTATCGATTTATAGTTAATAATATTAATTCATTACCAGGTCGTATTGCCCTAATCCTGGAAAGGAAGAATAAGAAGAATACTAATTATCTTTTGTCTCGATAATTCTTTTTCAATAATCAATTTGATTATCAATTTTTTAATATTATTGATCGATTATTATTATTATTATTATTATTATTATTATTGTTATTATTATTATTATTGTTATTATTATTGTTATTGTTATTATTATTGTTATTGTTATTGTTATTATTATTATTATTATTGTTATTCTTATTATTATTATTATTATTATTATTATTATTATTATTATTATTATTATTATTATTATTATTATTATTGTTATTTATTTATTTATGCAGGATACACACTACTAGATCACAAAAAAATGAAGACATCTTAGAATAATTACACGTGGAACCTTTAGAAAACAAAATTTCTGATTATAAGTCAAGATGGATGCAACATGTTCATTGAATGGAAGATCACAGGATACCCAAACAAATGTTAAGTTATCAACCTGCAGGAAGAAGAAGATCAAGGCGTCCACTCAAATGACTTTTGGTTGGTGTTTCTCTTGAAGCCGAAACAGGCCAACAAATGGCCTAAATTCGTGAATATACTATGATGATGATGATTTTAATTCAATGAGGGAGTGGGTGTTACCAATATCCTAATTAAATAACATTGCATTTTCTTTAGGACGTTTTAGTAATGTAAGTCCTCACAACAGATTACTGGCCTGAAGTGAGCAAGTCCAGTGGTGGGGTTGCCATCTTAGGCCTCTGGACAGGCGCAATTGTGATACAGCATTTACTCCTTTATCTTTATCTTAAATACCACGTCAAATCTTAAATTACCAGCCACCAGGCAAGAGATCTTTGGGCAGGCCCTTTAAACGTTGGATTGAGACCGTAACAGACCACTAGGTCTATCACATGAAAGGAAGGAGAAGAAATAACATCAAGTAAAGAATGAGTGAATGAAAGCATACGTAAATATAAGATTGAATACATAAGTGGGTAAGTGATTAAGCGACCAATTGAATAAATATGAGATTGAATTAGTGAATGAATGAGCGTGGATAAGTGAAAGGGTGAATACGTAAGTGTGTAAGGGAATGAATAACTAGCAAATGCTTATGTTTAGCCTATCTACAGGTGTGGGACTTGGTATGTCATTGACGAATGGGGCATTCCATACGAAATCGGCAAAAAAATCGTGAAAAATGAACTCACATCTTTAAAAGTTTCCCATTTTTTTACAGTGAAACTTTATGATGTACTGAATATCTGTACCGAATTTCAAGTCTTCGCTTGGTGTAATTAAATAGTAATAGAGCTGTCAATTTATCGTATTGTTTTAAATAGTCTCTTTTATAAAATACATTTCTCGAAGTATGGCTATTCCCTTAACTTGAAAAGATAGTCACATTATAGATGATTTTATGCTCTATCGCGTGAAAATTAGTATGTTAATATTTACGTTTTTCTGAAGGGCGTAAATGCTATTAATATGCAATTGACCTTCCTCACCAAAAAAATTATAAAATCAAAAAGTGCCACATCATTACCTGAACACCAGTTAATTTTTTGTAATTAGTATTAAAGTGGAATCTTGAAAGGAAACTACCAAAAATAATTATTTTTCCTAAAATCTCCTATGTGTAGACTGCCCGCAATACCTTTCGCGTGAGTGGAGATCGCTCGCTCGTACAAACAATGACGGAACTACTTGGTAATAGTCCTTTGCGCACTAACAAATATTTTTATTGTTATTATCATCATTACATTATTTTTATTATCATTATAACAATTATTATATTATCATCATCATCATCATCGTGGACTAGTGGTTACTCTGCACGCCTCCGATTCCGAGGTTCGCGGGTTCAAACTCGATAGGAACCAATGGAATTTTAAAGGCGTAACAATTCTGAATGCTATTTTGCTACTTTAATGCTATGTTTTGATGCATAAAAATGCTGTTGTACTCTTCTTACTGACCAGGAGAGTGGAAGCAACGTTAGAATTTTGATTTTATCTTTTTTATCACTGCTAGCAGCGCCTTCTTAAGATTTTCCAAAACCTCAATTTCATATTTATCCTCTTCTTCACTTGAAGAGTCAAATTGGTGGAAAATTTTATTTTTAATTGCCTCAGTTACACTTTTATATTTATTTTTCACATATTTATTGTGAGACATTTTTGCTCTCTTAATGGGACTTTCCCCTATCAATTTAAATGATTCATTTAATGTTGGTATAGCCGATTCTTTAACGATGTCGGAACTACTATCGTTATTGCTACTAGGTTGTGTTACATCGGATTCCTCATTTTCAGTATTAGTTAATCTGTTAGGCTGTACATCCTCAACATTTCTCTTACCCTCTAAAATTAGCCTGCAATTACTACATATTTTTGCCGAGAGCCAGTGTTCTTGGGGTACCCCGAATTCCTCACAGATCCATGGAGGGACAGATCTGAATTTTTTTAAACTACTCTTATGTCGTCGTCCGAGTGGATTGAAACACTTTCCATTCACATAACACCAGTTAGGCTTATTCATAATAGACAGTGTAATTATATGTACAGTAATAAAATAAAACACTTCAATCTGCAAACTTGTTAGTTAAAAACGATAAAAGATTATTTTAAATTTGATTGTAACACTTAAAATAATGAGGTGACACACTAAACACACGTACTGATTTAAATCAACTGTCTAGTAAATAATCTGAACTTGAGAATTGTTGATAGAGGAGCAGATGTTTTAAGAAGACGCGCTGATTCAGCATTTCATTCGTTTGTTAGGAAGTGATACGAGTATTAAAACATTCGGTTTTATTTGGAAGTGATATCTTGTAACAACACTATTAATAATAAATTGGTAAGAGGCACTCGAAAGAGCATTAAGTTATAAGTTTATGATTTGTCTTTTATGAGTTCGTTCAGTGATCCTGTCCATATTCTGCATTGTTTGTAATGGTATCGCTCACACTTTTGGTCGCATATCTTGCATTCACACGAATCACTCGGTTGGTGGAATTTTGCATTTTTGCACATTTTGTGATGATATCCGTGTGTAAAGTAAAGTAAAGTGATCCCACAACAGACCCGGAGGCCCTTGGGGTAGTAGGAGGTTAAGGCTCCCACTTTTTCTAGACAATCGGCACTTTATGTCAGCCGGGTTGTCAGCCCTGCGTGACGGCCGCCTTTACCCCCAGAACAAGCGTCTGGTACTCATTTCCGTTAGAGGCTGAGTCGACCCCAGGGCCATAGTGCCGCCAGAGGGTTTGGGTCAGTTTAAAAATCCTGACCCCAACGGGACTTGAACCCTCGACCCTCCAGCTTGTAGCTCAGTGCCTTAACCACTACGCTACGGCGTGCCCCGATATCCGTGTGTTGCTAAACCTATGATTCTGTGCCTTTGTGGTTGGTTACTTTCAGTCCACTCTCTGTTTACCATGGCATCTGAGGCGTACAAATCTTCGTCGATCTCTTTTTCTCTCTGTTTCTTTTTTTCGATGACTTTCTTATATGGCTCCGTTGCTGGCAGTAGTATCCTTTGCCTCAGGTCCTCTAGGAAGAAGGTTTCTCTGGCTAGCATATAGGCCATTCTATTGGGGTTGGATTGGCTTGCACCCTAATTGCCTTTTTGGTGAATCTTGGTTTTACTTTGTCTAACCTCTCCATATCGATGGTCGATAGTTTCTCCCATATCAGTTTCATATCCCTAGGTGCACGATCGGGGTGATCACTGATGCGAATAATTTCATGGCTGTGACTAATTTTAACGATGTGATGTCTTTGATACTGCACATAGCTCTTATAGCTGCTGCTGCTCTCTCCTGCACATGTGCGCTGAAAGACTTTGTTGTTGGCTGCAGGTAACAACACTATTTCGTCATAGGGTACAATACAGTACACTCAATAAAAAATTATTTTAAGATTGAAATTAGTAATTATAACATAATAAAAATCTATACCAGTTTATTCAATTAATGGTGTAAGAGTTTTTATTATAATATTTCATTTAATTGCAATGAAAAATTTGTAACAAAATAAATAATTTGTTTTAAGGGAGGAAAGAAGATTACGAGTATTTGAGAATAAAGTTCTTAGGAAAATATTTTGATGAAAAAGAGATGAACAGACAGGTGAACGGAGGAAACTACATAATAGTGAGCTACATGATATGTATAGAAAGCCAGATATAATAAGAACAGTTAAGTCTCGTAGGCTTCGATGGGCAGGTCATATGGTACGTATGGAGGATGAAAGAGGTGCTTGGAAAATTCTGGTAGGAAAACCGGAGGGAAAATGCCCAGTTGGAAGACTAAGAATGAGGTGGGAGAATAACATTATACATGATTTGAGGGAAGTAGATTATACAGAGGATAATTGGAAAACGTTAGCTCGGGATGGGATGTATGGAGAGCTTATGTCCGCGCTGCCATGAACCTACAGGTTCCACAGAGCCAGTGAGTGAGTTAGTTATAAATAATTTTGTTTAATAATTCACAGTAAACGTAAGTAACAGAGCTCTTTACTTCTCACTTCAGCAATAAAATTTGATAAATAAATATCTACTGCGTAAGAATTAAAATATCGCCACTTTTATAAATTTACGGTACGGTTCCATTAAGCACAATTAATAATTTATTCGATTTAATGGCAGTTGAAAAAGTCACTGATGAAGCTCTTTTAATAAAGTACGCGCGCGACCCTTGGTCGTGAAATGAATCTGATGCGCCGTGGACCCGCAAGTTTTTTTACGAAAATAGAATAAAAAACATTTATATTGTCTGAACTATTCAACTCTCCAAAAGGGTAATTGCTGAAAATTAATCCTTATTACGTGAATAGTATCCTGTATTTTTTCCGTTTTCATTTTTTGATATGTACTGTAGTAAACCGCCATAAAACAGAAAATTGACACCGAAAATAAAAATATCCTAATTATAAAAATACCACCCTTAAACTACATGATATCACCTATATAAATATGTTTGAAACAAATTTTTGCTGTTTACTGTTTCAGAAATATTAGTTAGTAAACGTTTTAGTTTATCATATTTACGATAATTTTAGATCATCATAACTACGAACCTATAAATGATAAAAATTAAATTTCTGTATTAATACGTTTATAAATGTATTCACTATATTTAGGGATACATAAAATTAAAAAAATAAATTGCAAGATTTTTTGCTGTCCGATTTGATATGGAATGTCCCGAATGTGAAAGTTACGATTATTGCCAAGTTGTTCATACATTTTCATTTTCTCCTGTAGTTTTTATTAATTTCTGTATAATTATTGTACTTTAAGGAATCGGAAACATCCCACGCCATAACCGAGCGGTTTAAAGAATCATGCCTTGGCACAAGGCTACTCTACATTACTCTACTACTAGTGAAAGGCGGCGATAACTTATGCATCGCCCACTGTGCCACATACTGGAACCAATTGAGGCCTCCCTGGCGGGCAAATTACTAGTAATTATCAAGATATGATTTAATCACTTTGTCTTGCATGTTTCGCCATTACTGGCTCAGCTTCCAGTTCCAAAAGAAAACACATTTTCTCGTGGAATTTCTACTAGAAGGAACAACTGGTCATCCAGCATGACGACGAATTTGTGTAGGTACAATATGTGGCCTTGCCTCTAGTCCCGAGGGTCGCGGGTTCAAACCAGGCCGGAGTCGATGGATTTTTAGGAAAGAAAAAGTCAAGGGACAAGTTCTCCGGAAGGAACTTTAAGCCGTGTGTCCCGAGTCTAAATATTTTCAGGCTACTAGAACTGCACAGTTCTGAAGCACTGAATCTATCATAGTATGCTTTCAGGTCCGTATTTCATACTTGTTCACAGAAGGTTTCAGCCATGCTATTCGATGGCATTCCCGTAAGAGGACCACAATCACAATATCTTAAGTTTCAATGCAGTTTACGGTAGCATCTTTCTCTCTCTGTTTTCCTATGTTTTTGTTTTATATCGTTACAATACGCGTACATTAAGGAACAATATGTAGGCCTATATGTCAAAGAACTGACAACTGTTATGATCTCATGTGGTTTCAGAATGTATTATTTTTTATCATCAGTGTTATTATTGTTTCTATTTACAAAATAAAACAATTTACCTTAGTAGTAATTACGCTAAAAGAATCAGCAATCAGTCAGGCATGCAAATATGTCTACTTAAAATCACAGATACTAGTAAAAGTGATAAAACAAGAAACACACCCAAATTGATTCCGACCACGTATTTCTCCCTTCAACAGAATATCATCAGGGTGACTCCAACTACACACACACACACACACACACACACATATATATATATATATATATATAAAACTCACTGGCACTATCTAATCCGTAGGTTCATGACCGCGCGGACATAAGCTCTCCATACATCCTTATACTGAACTAATGTATTCCAATCATTCCCTGTTTAATCTACTTCTCTCAAATCATAGTTGATATTTTCCCACCTCATTCTTGGTCTACTAACTGTACGTTTTCCCTCCGGTTTTCCTACAAGAAGCTTACATGCACGTCTTTCTTTCCCCATTCGTGCCACATGTCCTGCCCATCGCAGTCTACGAGACTTAACTATTCTTATTACACACACACACACACACACACACACACATATATATATATATATATATATATATATATATATAATATCTAAAGATGGCGTTAAATGACGTAGTTTCCTGACATTTGTTTTACAAGTGAGAAAAAATCCCGAAAAAAACCACCACCAGGAAATTTGTCCCGACCGGAAAACGAATCCGGGTCCGCTACATGCTATGGACTTTATAATTATTATTGTTATAATTATTATTATTATTATTAATATTATTATTATTATTATTATTTATTATTATTTTATAAACTCAATTTAAATTCAAATAGCTTTGAAATGCTTGTTAACGAGTGGTACATAGACCAGAACTAGGAGAAATTACTGACTAGCTGCAGTTGTGTGTATGTGCTTGGAGATTATAAACCACTTCATTTGCCAACTCCCCTTTCAAAATAAAAGCGCCTAAGCATGAGCGAGAGGTCCCAACGCCTGATAACACCAGCACGACCACATCACAAATGAAACCAAATTGGCAGAAAATTGAGAATCCGTTCAGTCCCTCGCTTAAAGGTATGAAGGGATCACCATTGGAAGAGTTAGTGATAAAGGAATAGCTTATGAAAATAGGGAGTGAGTGAATAGAAAGATAGAGAGTGAGTTATTAAAATGTAAATATGAGTTGACAAGTCCTGTCATAAAGGCTACCAGGACCTCTCCCCTAAATACCACCCGCCTCACCATGTGTGCTTCTGCTACATTGTACAGACAATTGTAATTAAGGAAACCGTGAAAAAAACTGAATGAATGTTTAACTATTAACTAACTAATTCACTAACATTATCGAACCTGTAGGTTCATGGCCGCGCACACATCCCTATCCTGAGCTAAATTAATTTTCCTCGCTAGATAATAATCTGCCATCAAATCTTTAGAGGATGAAGAAGGCCTACAACTCAATGGTATTAATAAGCTGTTAGTTTATGCTGACGATGTAGTACTATTGGGCGATAGCGAAGAGATACTAAAGGTCAACACGCAAACACTATTGAGTAACACTAAGAAATTTGCACTGGAAGTAAATATCAATAAAACTAAATAAATGTTCACGCATAGAAATACATTATATAATGGACAAATGACAAATGAGGAAAATTTAGACAAAGTGGCTGAATTCAATTACCTAGGAACAATAATCACAAATAGTAATGAGATGCACAAAGGAATTAAACAGGCTCAATTCTGGAAATGCATGCTATTATGCATTACAGAGACTCTTGACGTCCCAGTTCCTTTAAAAAAATGTTAAATTGAAAATATATAAAACTATTATTCTGCCAGTTACATAATATGGATGCGAAACATGGACTCTTACTTTAAGGGAGGAAAGGAGATTACGAGTATTTGAGAATAAAGTTCTTATGAACATTGTAGGACCAAAGTGAGATGAACAGACAGGTGAATGGAGAAGACTACATAAAAGTGAACTGCATGGTCTTTATAGGAAACCAGATATAATAATAACAGTTAAGTCTCGTAGACTGCGATGGGCAGGACATGGAGAATGAAAGCCATGCATGCAAGCTTCTTATAGGAAAACCAGAGGAAAAACGCCCAGTTTCGGTAGACCAAGAATGAGTGGGAGAATAATATTAACTATGATTTGAGGGAAGTAGATTATACAGGGAATGATTGGAAAACATAGGGATGTATGGAGAGCTTATGTCCGCGCGGCCATGATTATACGGGTTCGATAGTGCCAGTGAGTAAGTAAGTAAGACAATAATGAACTCTCTACTTGTTTGTAGGCCTATGTCATTTGACAGTTCGACTTGAACCGAGGTTCATGTATTTTATTATAGGCCGACGTTGAGCCTCCAATTGAACTGTAAAACATTATAATAATTATTGCAATATTGTAATAAGTTTCTGTCCAGATATACTTTTTTTAGGCAAACACAATTTTTCTTTTAATTGTACTTTATATGTATTAATTTACTCACTTTTAACATATTTCACAATGGTTAATAAACATCTTCCTGCGCCCAATTCATCTACTGTCATTCTCCTCCACATCTTTCTGTCCTTCCAATCACTATCGTCATCCTTCATGCTGCTCAGAACACCATCAATCATTAGTTTTGGCCGTACTCTTCTTCTTCTACCAATGTGCACTTATTCTAGTATTCGTCTTGGGAATCTGTATTCTGCCATTCTTTTTACACGACCATATCATTTTAATTGTTCGTCTTCTACTTTTCTATCAAGAATATAATATAAGTACACCACTGTATTCTAAAGGTAACGTCATTACCTCGGAAGGGGACAGATTTCCTGCATGAGATTTCTTCAGGGGTTTCCTTCGACTGTAAGAGAAATTTGGGAAAAACTGCACTTAAACTTACTTGATATATTTTCAAAGCCCTCTAGAACAACAGTGCGCATGCGCCAGAGTTTATTAAGCCAGCGATAACCCACCATCGAACCACATCTCGATTATCATTCTTGCCACATATCGACTATTATCGATATCGTACTAAAGTTAATACAGCTTAAGCTAGATGGCAGCACGTCGGTATTAAATTTAAATGACCAATCTTTGCAATAAATCCCTAATTCCATGTTAAAGAAATACATTAGTAATATTAAAATTGCCAAACGTTTATTAAAAAATGGGCGTACACTTACCACTCCCTAACGCCGTTCCAACCAGCGATAAAAAATCATTGATTAAGTAATATACTCTGTGGAGAAAATAGCAGTTTGAATCACAATATTGTCTGACAGTGTCATAACATTGCGTTTTGGGTATTTAAATAAATACGGTACTTCAAACTTGTCTAATAATGTTATAAAAATTGTTTGAAAAACTTCTGCTTCTTCTTCTTCACTTCATGGGCTAGGCAAATTGCCTGTTCCGCCTCACAGTTGCATTGAAAAAGTTTAAAATATTAAAAAATGCTAGTAGATACAAAAGAAGAGCTATAGTTTACAACAATAAACTGAAAAATCAAGATTAAGTAGAAGTGCAGTTCAGTCGAAATTTGGTAGCTCTCCTGAAGTTTGTATCGGTATGAAGATGAGTATAAAGAATTCCTCGACGATATGACCTCAATAGATAGGGTCGGGGTTCACTTATGATTCACTTGGAGTTCTCTTAGGGTTTACAAAGGGTAGAGTTAGGGAAGCACGAGGAAACTCTGAATGATCGTATAAATGAAAATTATAGTAATCAATTGATTTGTTGTTTACTTGAAAATCCATTTATATTTAGTGATTAAATAAAATAAAATAGTTAAAATGTTATACGATTTTCATATTTATTTTAATACAAATTCGTTACAGCTGTTTCAGTACTTCTTACCTTCTTCAGACGAATACTATGAATACAAATGAATGTTATATTTTATACACTCAAGTATGTAACAAGAGTAACTAAGCAACTGAATGTAAACAAAATCAGTGTAACAAACATTCTCTTATTATGTCCACCACTGTGGTCTCGAGGTAGCGTGCTGCTTTGTCACGCACCGGGCCCGGGTTCGATCCCCGGTTGGGATAGTTTCCTGGGTGAGGTTTTATCGTTTTTCCTCACCTGAAAGACAAATGTCAGGAAACTTTAAGGCCTAAACGGTCCCGGACATCATATGGCCATCGCAATCATCATCATTCATATTCATCTTAGATTAAGTTTAGGATTAGGGACTCTCCTGGCGCACCACTATCATCATCACCCATCATATCATCGGGGCAACGTAAACCCGCCTTCCAGGCACCCCAACCTCAGAAGTTGGTTACAATTATGCCAATGCCAGGATAGACACCAGAAATGTCCAAAAAGATTAAACTGGACCATTAAAGAAATTATCTTATTATAAATTTAAAAGCGGTGATACATTTAAATCTTGTTGGGAATTTAACAGCCTATTGCTCTTCTTCAATGTATTTATTTCTAAAATTTCTAAAAGATCTAGTTTTTTTTTCCTTTGTTACAAACGTGTAAAACTTTAAAATTTGAATTAATATAATTATAGGTTACCATAATTAACTTCACTCTTACATTTTGTAATATCAATTTCATGCTTTCCAATGAAATCTTAGATTAACTACACTGTTAATATAAATTACAGCACAATTTTATAAAATGTATCTTTGTAGGTCAGTTTTAGATTCAAATAAATATATTATTAACTTATATTTAAAATTATTTCACTTTAAATAGTAGTATTTATTTGGGAGTTTCCTTTTCACTCCGGTTAATATTCTACTGTCGGTCAAATTGCTAATGTATAACTACTCTCAACGGTTACACTTTTCTTCGCTGTAATGTTTCAAGTACGTAAACAAATATTTAATGGTACTTTTAATATAAATTTCGACTTTTACACTTATTTATATCACGATATACACTATTAATACTTGCCTGTATCATGATGTAGGAACCCTATCACTTTCTATTAACAATTCTCCACCAGCTCGGTGGACATGTCTTTAATAGCCGACAATTCCGAACAGACTGAAAATTCAATATTTTATATCATACAATTTCATAACGCCATGTGACGTAGGATAAATATTTTTATTCTTATTGGTTAAAGCTTAAATAGTTCTTATATTTCAAAATATTAACATTTTAAACTGAATATTTTAAAATATCTTATATAGCACTTTAATCAATATAATTAAAGCCAATGCAACTAAAGTATTCGTTGGAACAATAAAATGTTAAGTCTTTCTTAAAATGTTGGTCTATACATTTCCATACAATAATGTCGTATTACAATTTTACTGATCCTAAAAAAGTCCTTGTATTAATATAATTTAAAGATTTTATTGTGTTACCGTCTTTGATCCGAGGCTTGATCCTTGGGACTGCGAGTAATGTATTAGATATACCTTGGAGTGGGTTTATAGCCCATTTAATATAAATGCCAAAAATTCAATATGGGAATTAATACGAATAAGACTAAATACAATAATATCAAAATAACCATTAAGTTGCAAATTACAAGTGTGAAGAAAAATTATGGAATAAATATCAGAATTTAATTATTTAGATGCATTAATAACAAACACTAAACATTTAATGACATAAGTAAAGAAACAAGCTGATAAAGCAGCACATATATCAGGATACATGAATTATGTAATTTCTACTCCTGGCGCGACAGGCCTACAAGACCCTTAGCCTACCATCCGGCTGCTGGCCTCACATCCGCATGTGTGAATCACAGAGGTAGATGATAATCAGCCAGTGTAAGGGTAACATGTGGTCAGCATATCGAGTCCCCCAGCCGTTATAGCTGGTTTTCTCAACCTGGAGCCCCTACTTATTGTAGCTACCCAAATGCCTCACGATGCTGGGTGGGCACCGGTCCCATACTGGCCGAAATACCATGAGAAAATTTCTTCCGTCATGGAGACTCGAACCAGCGCAAGTCCCGTAGCTCTGCGCCAAGGCTTCCTGCCTTAACCACTCGGCTACGGCGCGGGACAAATATGTAATTTGGCGCAACATAAATATGCTAATACAAAGCAAAATCCGCACATACAAAACGATAGTTCGACCAGTTATCGTATATGGAGCAGAAACTAGGGCTGATACAACAAAAAGTAAACAAATAATAAGCACATGCGAAGTATTAAGGAGAATACATTATTTGATAAGATACACAAAACAGAAATTAGGGACGAATGTCATATTCAAGACATAACCAAATTTATTACACATAGACGAAAATATTGGAAAGGTCATATAGAGAGGATGGAAGGCAACCGAAAGAGTTAAAGAAGATAGACCAATGGACGGGAGAAGAACAAGAGGAAGACCAACCAACAGATGGATAGACAGTGGATGCACATCAAATACGTCTTCCTCCGAGGAGTGATTTTGGAAATAAACAAGATAAAAATCCTTCAAATCATGAAGAACGAGAAGAAGACTATGTTACCACCCTCTTGAACAACTAACTTAATTGTTACTAGTTTTGTACATATAGCATATTTTAGATTTTCTCTAAACAATGTCTACTTAAATAAAAATAATTAAATAATTATAATTCACAATAAATTTTGTAAGAACCTAAATCTCGTGCTTCAAAAGGCAATGTCAGGAAACTTGAAGTTCCATATAGTTCCGAACACCATGTGTCCATCATATCCGTCTTTTTGGTTTCGATGTATGAGTATTATGTCAATGTTTCACCTTCTAAAAGTTGATCAGGGATCACTCAAGCGGGGAAGCTTTCCATGTTCTTGAGTAATTAAAAAAGTAGGCCTATGTGTGTAATCCAGAGTTAATAATTTTATCACAATAAATCTTAAGCCTATCCATATAAAAAAACTCCTAGTGCGACAGGCCTAGAAGGCCCTTGGCCTACCAGCCGTCTGCTTGCCTCACGTCCACATGTGTTAATAACAGAGGTAAACGATCATAAGCCAGTGTAGAGGTGACATGTGGTCACCATGTCGGGTCCCCCAGCCGTTATAGCTGGTCTTCTCAACCTGGAGTCGCTACTTATTGTAGCTACCCAAATACCTCACGATACTAGGTGGTCCCTGTCCCATACTGGCCGAAATTTCATGAGAAAATTTCTTCCCCCATGGAGACTCGAACCAGCGCAAGTCCCGTAGCTCTGCGCCAAGGCATCAATTATTTATTTCTGTCTGTGTTATTTTTAAGTGTACCAATACTTATTGCACTAACTGTATGTGTTTTTAAACTTAATTCTAAATGTATACAAAATGTTTTAATGTCAGGTAAATATTATAATTAAATATAATTTTATAATAACGATTTACTCTTTACCTTTCTTCACAAACAATCCCTTTGCATTAAGGAGGGAGAGAGAGATAGAGAGAGAGATAGAGATAGATAGATAGAGAGAGAGAGAGAGAGAGAGAGAGAGAGAGAGAGAGAGAGAGAGAGAGAGAGAGAGAGAGAGAGAGAGACAGTAGAGTTTTACGGTCGTTCATAGTAAAGGAAGCATTATGAAAGTCGCAGTCTTCCTTGTATTAGTATGATTCCGTCTCTAGTGTACTATTTTTTAAATAAATAATAGTTTAACAAAACTAAAACAACACGCTTTATTAGAAAACCGAACTAAAAAACGAAAAATAATTTTAATTTCCAACACGCTTGGGATAAAATTAAAGTGGTCGACAAAAAAAAATCAACCTCCACACATCTAGAATAAAATTAGAGTTATCTACAAAAAAAAATAATTTTACCATCAAAAGCGTGGAGTGCTCTATATCAATTAATATATTTGATAATAAACAGATATTGGTAAAAGTAAAGTCTCTAAGAAGAAAACGTAAAAACCATAAAAAGGACGCCATGCTTTTGATGGTAAAATTATTTTTTTTGTAGATAGCTCTAGTTTTATTATAGATGTGTTGGAGATGATTTTTTTGTTGGCTACTTTAATTTTATCCCAAGTGTCTTGGAAATTAAATTTATTTTTCATGTTTTAGTTTGGTTTTCTTAATAAAGCGTGTTGTTTTAGTTTTTTAAACTATTTTTTATTTTTTAGTTTGGTTTTCTAATAAAGCGTGTTGTTTTTATTTTTTAAATTATTATTTTTTAATTTTTATTTAATTGATTGTCATAAACCGGAATCCCATGAAAATGTAATTGCTTACGATATGTTTAGAGTCTAGGCACGAATATAATTACATTTTTTAAATTATTATTATTATCTAACATTATTGTAATATTTTTTGAATATTTTAATATAGATCAATAGTTACAGTTAATCGTATCCTTCTCATATTTTTTGGATAAATTACAATGTGGTAAGTTTACAAAATTGTCAATAATATTTTACAGAATAAGATAAAAATGTAAATATCTTTAAATTCGATACTATTGTAGTATGAGCTAAAAGTAATACTCTTCTAAAAATAATCCTCCGGGCCGGATTTGAACCAGCGACCTATGGATTACTGAAATTGTATACCACTACTATCCACCGCTCTATCAACTGAGCTACCAAAGGATATAATATTAATTTCTTACAACGATAGACTAAAAAGTCGATACATCCGCAACCTATTATACCGGTCTTTATTTTGTTGATTTCCTGATGATCCTGACCAGGATCTTAGAACACAATTATGAAATGATTATATTATCATTTGTCCTTTACACGTATACAAAGTTTCAAGTAGATCCAATGTTTTTAAATGGGTGAAAATCGTGTTGAAAAATTCTGTTACATAGATAGACAGATACAGGTCAAGCTAATATAAAGCGTGTAAAAATGACATGCTAATGTTATACAGACTTCAGAAAATCTGTTTCTATTAGTCAAGTAATGGCTTGAGGAGATTGAGAAATGTTGAAAGTATTTTAAAAAATGCTATTTTTTACTCAAACATGTTGATATAGACGGAAGACTACGGATGTCAAACAGATGAGTACCTTGTGTACAGCAGTGATGAGATTTATGATTTTAGAGCACAGTTTGTTTGTCAAACACTTGTTAGCATAATATCAAATCCTTGATAATGAATATAGTACCTAGAGCCAATTAGCTTTGTAAATGTGTACATCTCCATATATCTCACTTCGCACAATTATTAGTTTTGCGAACCTGTAACGATGAATACCCAAACTGAACTCTATGTACATTTCACGTTGTTAAAACAACTACTTTCTATGAATGGAGGGACGAAACAAAAGAAATGAGCACACATATTTACCACAGTGATGCCAACAGTAAACTATTAACCTGTATCTATGACTAACCTAACCTCTAAAATGTTTACACTCCCCAGATGTAGCCATGTTATTTAACTAGACGTACAAGCAAAAGTTCCAAAACTCTCTGCTTTGCTATATGGGGGCAATTGATTAAATATTTGCGAGAATGTGTATGTATAGTTGAATGGGGGGTGTTGTTGTTCAAATGGTAGGGTAGTATGGGAGTGGGAGGAGGAAAACCGTACAAAACAAACACGAATCGACGAGCCGCATCAGTAACAATATCACAACATGTACACTAGCGCTAAATGGATGAGTGGTGGTGGCGGAAACTTGCAAAATGAACGGCAGCGCCCAGATATACGCTCGGGTGCCTCTCATCGCTGTACAATTAAATCACCAGTACAACCATTTCCTATGACATGAAAGCAATAAGAAGTGCCACTGCTATACTCTATTTCCAATCGTATTAATTATTCTTACGTGTAAAAGCCAACTTTCCCCTCTACCTATGGGAATATGAAGTTATTGTAAAGATAAACAAAACCTTAATCAGTTGTAAATCAACAATCGTAATCCTGAGAAACGGGTTCAATTGTTGAGAATGCTGGTTTGAAGGAGGGTTCTAAAATGGGAAGTATTTGTCTTAAATTGTGCTACCATTTGCTTTAAATCGCATCTTGCCTTCCTTTGTGGATAAGAATATTTCACTATTCAGTCAGTATATACATATGTATGCAACCAGTCTTCAGAATCCAAATCATGATTGAAGTTATAACAGATGAAGTAATAGACTCTTTGATAACTTTAATGAGAACTTTTTTCGGGATCTGGACTCTGTGTCTATTGAAATATTTTTCATAGTAAAATAAATCAAGTCCTGTGAAATCTGTAAGGAGATAGTATTGTCTTTCAAAGAGATATTTTTCAATATATTTAATAATACGTGACAGTTTATATGACAGAAGAATAAACATTATGTTTTAATGAAAATAAAAATATATAATCAATCTTAAAATAAATTAATAAGAAAATAAAATAATTAACAATATTGAAACGGGAATAAAAACAAACAAGGTCAATTTAATATCAAATAAATTGTAAAAAGATAAGGAATAAGAATATAATATGTAATAGATGTTAATTATAAAATTGGTATCTGGTAAGTCGGTCGTCAGTCGTTGACTGACTTACCAGGTACGGATTTTATAATTAACATCTTATTACATAACCTCGACGGTGCTTTAATATGAGTTTCAAAAGTGATGATGATATGTAAATCATAAATATTGTATTTATATTAATTTAATTTTGTTATTAATAAACATTAAATCACATTAAGCTTATACAATACTACCTATTACACGAATGAATAAATATGGGGCCAGTCATATGAACGCAGATAAAAGACTGCATAGACCTAGTTCTAACTTGTTTTACATGCACAATAAACTGAACATGTAATGTATAAGAATAGGTATTCATATAATTTCATATCTTCCTGGATATAGTCCGGACATCGAGCTAGGCCGAATCCCTGACTAGAATCTTGCAAAATAAAGTAGGACTTAATAAAAGTTATTAAGTCAACTAAATATTTTAAGGCTTAGTGCATATGCCTAAGCCAGAATAAGTGGAATATTGTGAATGTACTCCTAAGGAAATTACAAATATTTCAATATTTATGTGACACCCTTAAAAGAACACTGGGAAAGAAAGTCAGAAAAGAACACATTTAAAACATTGTATTGGCTGTACCTGCAATATTGTATGGCTCAGAAATATTGACTCTGAATAAACAGTCAATTGGAAGAATAGAAGCAGTAGAAATTAAATATTTACGATTTGTGGCAGGATATAGCCTACTTTAATGCATAAAAAACGGAGTAAACATATTCGTAAAGAAATACAAATAATCAGTTTGACACATAAAATAGAAGAGTGTAGGAGAAAATGATATGAACATGTCTGCAGAATGGATATCGACAGATTTCCTATGAAAAGTCTGAATTATCAACCAAGAGGAGAAAAAAAGAGATCGCCCACGAAATATATGGACACAGAAGCTATAACCTGGAGCCGGAAAGAACCAAAAAGGTTTAATCCTTGCAAGGAGAAGAAGAAGACTACTAAGGAAAGTCTATTAGCCTCGATTTAAAAAGGCTATTAAATTAAAATTTAAAACGGCAGGATATTAATTAGCTAGAACCAAGAATTTCTATCATATAAAATCTGGGCTCACGTATCGTATACCTAGACATTTAATTGCTTGAACTGTATTTTTGAATTATCAAATCTGGCTAAATAAAATTGAAGTACCGCAAATAATTAAGTAAATTGTATATAAACTCCCTGAAAATTGACGCTCTCGACCTAACCTGAATATAAGAGAAAACTAATTACACTAACCTAGCTCTCTCAACTAATACCACAAAGTTGGTTTTGCGCAGTATGTAAAACTCTTCCAACGTCATTTCTCCGTGGATAAAATAATATTATTTTTTTGGTATTCGTATTTAGCCTTTCTTCTTAATCAGTCATTCTTAGAAAACCTTTGCGGCTTTGAGGAATCTTTGTATTGTCTATTGTTTTTACTTCTTTTTATCACCTTTCCTACCTTGAATATATTTTGTGGCTGAATGTTGTAGTCCGGGTAAGAAAATTGCTGCTCTAGCTAAAAATGTTATATTACCTATTACTTACTTACTTACTTACTTACTTACTTACTTACTTACTTACTTACTTACTTACTTACTTACTTACTTACTTACTGGCATTATGAAACCCGTAAGTTCATGGTCGCGCGGGCATAAGCTCTCCATACTCCTTTCCAATCATTCCCTGTATAATCTATTACCCTCAAACCATAGTTAATATTATTCTCCCATCTCATTCTTGGTCTACCAACTGGGCGTTTTCCCGCTGGTCTTCCTACAAGAAGTATCCATTCACGACTTCATTCCTCATTCTTGCTACATGTCCTGCCCATCGCAGTCTGGGAGACTTAACTGCTCTTATTATATCTGACTTCCTATAAAGACCATGTATTTCACTGTTATATAGTCTTCTCTATTCAACTGTCTGTTCATCTCTCTTTGGTCCAAATATTTTCCTAAGAACTTTTATTCTCAAATACTCGTAATCTCCTTTCCTCCCATAAAGTAAGAGTCCGTGTTTCACACCCGTATAATATAACTGGTAGAATAGCAGTTTGATATATTTTCAGTTAAACTTTTTTTTTTAAAGGAGTTGATACGTCTAGAGTCCATGTGATGCATAATAGCACGAATTTCCAGAATTGAGCCTATGTTTAATTTCTTTGTGCATCTCATTCCTATTTGTGATTATTGTTCCTAGGTATTTGAATTACCTATTTCCATATTAAATTTACCAATTCAAACTGTAAGTAAATCTTGATAGGAAGAATTTGGTTTGACTTCAATAACATCTTCAGAGGGTTCAACATCATTAGCATAAATTGATTCATTATTAGTTTTATATGCAAGCAAACTGCGATATGCACTGGGATGAGCTTTACGTGTATGAGAATGTTTAAGCATTTAAAGATTTACCACAGTAAGAACAAAATTGCCTTATTTCATTGTTGGCCTGAGAGCTGTCTACTGAAGTATCAAGATCCACTAATAACTTACAGTTGTATATGATTTTGATTTATCTGCAGTCCGACACACGTAAATAACTGGCACGTGAAACTAGTGCTTCGTCAATTTAAGGGTTAAAAATTAGTTGGGAAATTCATATATGGGTCATTCCATGCCAAATCACACTTCTGTATCATTTTCAATCTACTCTAATAATTTTTCTCTCGACAACTAAATTTATTGTCATTAATAGTTTTTTTATCAGACTTTTCTATCTTGTACATTTTATATTTCAATCGTTAAATCTAAATTGAATCAAAATATCCTATAAATAATATATATATATATATATATATATATTGTAGACATACCACGTATATTTATATTTATTGTAATATAGATGTAAGAATAATTTTTATATATTTTTTTAACTATATAATTTTTTTAGCCTGGTTGAGTGGTAGACAAGGCCTTAAGACATTAACTCTGCCAGGTAAAATAAAGCTATTATTATCATTATCATCATCATCATCACTATCACCATTTTCAACATTATCACCATTATCATTATTATTATTATTATTATTATTATTATTATTATTATTATTATCCGCCGCGGTGGACTAGTGGCTATGCTTCTTGCTTCTGGTCCCTAGGATCGCGGGTTCAAACCCGGCCGGGGCCGATGGATTTTTTAGGACGGAAAAATCCAAGGAGCAAGTCCTTCGGGAGGGACTTTAAGCCGTGGGTCCCGAGTCTGAAGATTTTCAGGCTCGTAAAAAATCCTTAAACCTGAATGAAAAGGCCTCTAAGCAAAATTTACCGAATTTTCCCGTCCTAGTACTACCTTGGTTTCCTATATGTCAGTATGAGGCGGAACGCTGACTACGTACCACTCAAAATGACATCTATACGAAAACAAGTGTAACTAAATTAGTATGATTCAAATTCTTCCCTGTAGGGGGAGAGCGCCTAAATCTCTGTAAAGGGAAAACATAGGCTTACAATACAATACAATTATTATTATTATTATTATTATTATTATTATTATTATAAATATAATATTAATTATTTTAGCATTTAAAGGACATGATATCTTAAGAGCAAAAATAGTAATTGATAATAACATTTTAGAGCAAGTGAACAGTTTTAAATATCTAGGCTTCAATTTATCAATGTTAAAACTGAAGATATTAATGACAAAATAAATAAATTTAATCGAATGTGTGGCACTATTAAAAGAACCCTTAAAAACACAAGAAAAGAAACAAAAATTAAATTTTATAAAGTAATGGTTGTTCCTGTATTGATGTATGGATCAGAATGTTGGACGATCACTGAAAGACAAGAACAAAGATTGGAAGCAGCTGAGATAAGATTTTTAAGAAATATAGGAGGATATACTCTGCTGGATAAGAAAAGGAATGAAGATATAAGAAAGGAACTAAATATTTTCAAACTTACAGACCGAATAATTAAATATAGGAACGACTGGAAAGAACATATTGATAGAATGCCAGAAGAAAGATTTCCAAAATTATTGCTAAATTATAAACCGCACGAAAGGAAACATTTTGGACGCCCACACAGAAGATGGTCTGAACAAATTTAACAATTCTAGCTTTCACGAAACCGGAACGAGCCAACAGGCTTAATCTCTGGATGATGATGATTATTATTATTGTTATTACTGTTATTGTTATTATTATTGTTATCATCATCATCATCATCATTATTGTTATTGTTATCATCATCATCATTATTATTGTTACCACATCATCATCATTCTTATTGTTATCATCATCATTATTATTATTGTTATCATCATCATTATTATTATTATTGTTATCATCATCATCATTATTATTATTATTATTATTATTATTATTATTATTGTGTTCATCATCATCATTATTATTATTGTTGTTATCATCATCATCATTATTATTATTGTTATCATCATCATTATTATTATTGTTATCATCATCATTATTATTATTGTTATCATCATCATTATTATTATTGTTATCATCATCATCAATATTATTATTGTTATCATCATCATCATCGTTATCATCATTGTTATCATCATTGTTATCATCATTGTTATCATCATTGTTACCATCATTGTTATCATCATTGTTATCATCATTGTTATCACCATTGTTATCACCATTATTATCATCATTATGATTATGATTACGATTACGATTATTATTATTATTATTATTATTATAATTATAATAATAATAATTATTATTATCATTATTATTATTATTATTATTATTATTATTATTATTATTATTATTATTATAAGATTCTAATGACATTTTTGTGAGATGTTATTCATGGAATGAATAGTAAAAATGTAAAATATCAAAAGTGTAATGTGAATATTTTTTGAGATATCAGTCAAGGATATTAAGAAGCAGTAAAATTTGACACGCAAGATATAAGAACATTTATTATAGTTATTCAACAACTAGAGTTTAAGAAATAAATTTTGTGTTACCTTAAAGTTTAAGTGTGATCCTTATATTCTATGTAAGAACAACCCTGAATATTGTTCAAGGTCATGGATATAAAATTTAATCTTGAAATATTAAAAAAAAATGAACGATTTTATGTTTGAAGAAACATACACCGATATGTTGTTCGTCTATGTAACCTTTAAATAACACTGGTCAACATGATTTTTGTCTCATGGGACCAATAGTAGTACTTAATGCAGTTTTTTTATCGTGTTTTCAAATATGTATTCGGAATTTCTCCATCGCCCACAGTCTTTTTTATTTCAATTTTAATTAATTGATTTAAATAATTATTTTTTTAATAAACGTTTTTTCCGTTCATTTGTCCATTGCAAAATAAAACCAAATGAGCTAACTGAGGAGATTTCAGCTATGGGAAAGAGATATATGAAGGCAAATGGAATCCTAATATGCTGGCCGATTATTGTTGGACCATCAAGAGGGATGTTCCACAGGCGAAATATAGCAGAAAATCGCCATTTCTTACTTTCTAGGTGTCAATGTTCAAATAATGTGTAGTTACGAATGTAGAAAATATTAAAGTGTTTGAAATTATAAATTCCTGTCTCTCGGAAACCTTGCGTGATGGAGAAAACCCGAGATCACATTCGAATTCAGGAGAAAAAAAATACTATAAAAATCGCATATTTTTTTTCTTTCTGAGATCAAAACAAAAGTTTATTTTTTGTTCTCAGTGTAACCTGTGAGTTTCATTTTGGAACTCCAGAAACTTCTGGAGTTATTAACTAAAATGTTTTCACATACAGGTCTACGGTATAGGTAGGGTTTGTAAATGTTCGCCATGAATAATTTTTGTTTTAATTGTAGTCAATTTTAATCTTACTCTATCTTCAAAAACTTTAATTGAATGTTTTTTTTTTGTTGATTTTGACCCTCTCCTAATGTGGGAAAGTTTAAGTTCTTCCTGTTGAAATTATTGGCAGTTCAAGTAAAATCATCAAAATGGATTGCATAGATACGATTTGTATGTCTATGTGTTCAAGATAAGCGTACGATGGAGATGCAGAAGAATAATCTTCACTTTATCCATTTCTTCTACACTCAATACGCACTTAATCAACAATTTAATGTCATTGTTAGCAAGCATCAAATCCTGCAATATTTTATTTATTTATTTATTTATTTATTTATTTATTTATTTATTTATTTATTTATTTATTTATTTATTTATTTATTTATTTATTTATTTATTTATTTTACCTGATGGAGTTAAGACCAGGGTTAAATTATACATACAATAATAATTATGATTAATAATCAATGATACATAATGGATATAGACTACACAATATAAAGTTGACAAAGGAAAGAAAGAAAAATAGTAATAATAAGAAGACGAAAATAATATATAATTAAATTAAGTAAATGGCTTGGTAAAGAAAGTTCAAAACATAAAAGAATAGTATACATGGAACACGGTTATATATTATATTGTCGAAGGAATTATGAAGTGACTTTCTTTTTAAACTGTTTTTTGAGTCGGGCAGTCCTTGATATACAGGGGAGGGAATTCCAGAGTCGTGTGGCTGAAACAAGGAAGGATGACGAATAGTGAGATGTTCGATGTAGAGGAACACCGAGAGTTAATTTTTTCTCTCGATCATGTGTTTAAGTTATGGTATGAGGACAGCGACTGAAAGCGAGTAGAAATATAAAGGGATGATGAGGTGGACAAAGTGTTGTATAAGAAACAGAGACAATGTATCTTACGCCTGTCTTCCAATCGGAGCCAAGACAACATTACAAATACTGGAGTTATGTGATCTGATTTATGGAGGTTGTATATATAACGTACACAAGCATTATGAACTCGTTGCAGTTTTTGTCCGAATGTGATACTCATGTCAGTTAAGAGTAAGTCACAATAATCGAAATACGGCTTAATCGAAGTTGAAACAAAAACTTTTTTCAATGAAGAAGGAAGGAAATTTTTCAAACTTTTCAGGGAATGAGAGATTGAATATTTTTTTTACAAGTCTCTCTTAAATGAACCTGCCAACTAAGATTTTGGTCGAAATGTACACCAAGATTTTTCACGGAACGTTTAAATGGAATTGCAGTTTGATTTATATTTACATTGATAAAGCCAAGTTCATCATTTAACGACATTTTTTTTATAGCTTGAAGACTGATGCAATTTAAAAAATTGTGCGATTTTATATTTTAGAGCAGCGGTTCCCAAACTATGCTGGGAACTATACTCGATACTCCGTGAAACATGTGCCAGTGCCCCGTGAAGAGATTGAAAGATCGTATGTCGAATTCTGAATGTTTATCTTCTATCCTCAAATATTACGGTCATATACGAGAAAAGCCATGGTCTGCGATGAACTTTTTATACTAAAACGTTCCCTATGACCTAAAAAGTTTGGAAACACCTATTTTAGACGATTACAGTGTTATCAGATCCGGAGAAATCATCTATGTCCTTGAAATGTTAAAAAGTATGTATGTGATCCTGAGTTAAAAAAACCTCTCCTAAAGAGTAGCATCCTATATGGCGTGGGGAACGTAAAGTACCTATAAATGAGAGGTTAAACTACGAAAGGTAGAGAGAGAGAGAGAGAGAGAGAGAGAGAGGGAAGGTGTAATACTGTGAGAACTAAAGACAAAGAAGGATAGGTGTGAAGTACATGGAATTAACACACATGCATTAACAGTAAGTCTGGCAAATTCGAATGTGCAGCCGCATTCATCTCTAGATAACTGATAATGGCATGGAAAAGCTTAATGTACGGAGCTAAACTGATCAATCAATCACTCTTCATTAAACATTTCATTATTCCAACCCGATACAAGCAACACCAGTGCGATAACCCTGCAAGAATGTTCATTATTATAAACAAACTACCATTTCATTCTAAATACTAGGGTAGAGGATATGGTTCAAATATACATTATCATTTCTATTTAAACTTATAATAATAATAACAATAATAACAACAATAATAATACTTTATTTTAGCTGGCAGAGTTAAGGCCATAAGGCTTTCTCTTCCACTCAACCAGCGAATAGTATAATTATACAAAATTACATACATATTACAATCTTAAGATATTATTAAAATACAGACTAAACAAAATACAATGATGATGTGGTGTAATACCAGCTAATACTAACAAAAAACATGGAATATAATAAAATTAAAATGATATAAAATAAAGTAAGTAGCTTCCTAGATGATTATTTATAGAATGCTGTATATAGTTGTTATGCAGTTAATGTTTTCATTGTGTCGAACTTAAGATATCAGTTAATTTTTATTTAAATAATTATTGCGATTGACAGTCCCTGACATGATTGGGAAGTGAGTTCCATGCTCTAGTCATAGATATTGTGTAAGATTCAGAGTATAGACATGTCCTGTGCTGTAGTATCAAAAGTAAAGAAGAGTCTTGTGATCTTGTTCCTAAATTTTGAAAACGTGTTGTTAAATAACTTGGTAAATATGTGTGCACAATTTGAAATAGTAAGGTATGTGAATGTAAAGTTCCTCTGTCATTTAGGCGTAGCCATGATAAGGCCTGAAATGATAATCATAAGTAATGTGACGAGTGATTTCCAAATCATCGATAAATTCACGAAGTCACGAAGTGGCATCCAAGAGTGGCATTTGTAAGGACTATGTAACGAATAAAAGTAAGCTGTTTACTCAAAAATCATTATTTAAATATAGGCTAGTTATTTTAAAATATTTGTATATTTAATGTGAATGGCAATGTTTGAAAACAAATCAGAATTCTGTGGTTATGTTTCATGTGTTTATCCAGTGCAACTTGATCGTATAATATTTATTGGCATCCGGCGACGCCGGGTCGGCTTCACGAGCCCCAGCTGTGCTCACAACAGCAACAGGGCGCGTCCCCGGGTGGCGTATAGGGGAACGGTCGGTGGTTTGCTTGCATTCCTCCCGGCTAGGTCCAGACCGGACCCGCGGGTCATTTGTGAGGTCGTCAGGACTCGAGCGACCTGACGTACTATGTAGTTCGTGCTGCGCCCACTTCAGCAGCCTAACGCGTCCCCTCGGTGGCGTAGTGGGGAAAAGGTCGGTGGATCTGCTAGTCAGTCCTCCCTTCCAAGTCCGATGGACTCGCGGACCATAAGTGGGGCCAACAGGAGACGAGCGCCCTGTTGTACTAATGCTCACACTGCCTGGACCCACTAGCAGGAGCGTGCGGCCACCGTGGCGAAGTGGCGGGATATCGGAGATCAGGAGCTCCTTTCTCTTGGTTCTATGAACCCGAGGTCCATCTGTGGGGGCACCATGGGCGATGAGCACCCTGGATGCCTACATTGCTCAGTGGGCTGGACTCACAGCAGCGGCACGACTAGGCCTAGTCTTGCGAACGGTCTGGTTGGGACAATACCGGGTGTAATGCTGGGAATCACCACCAGGTCAGTAAGCTCGGAAACGGAGAAAGCGCAGTCTTTTGGGTGTGGGATTTGCGCCGAATCCTGGACCGGGCGACCCAAGGACAATCTGTGAGGTCGTCAGGAATTGAGCAACCTGACATACTAATGCTCAGGCTGGACCCACTTCAGCAACAAAACACGTCCTCAGCTGGTGCACTGGGGGAATAGTCGGTGGATCTGCTCGACAGTCCTCCCGGCTGAGTCCAAGGTACTCGTGAACCATTAGTGGGGTCGGCAGGAGATGAGCGCCCTGTCGTACTATTCGCTTACCTGTGGGAGCTTGCGAGCTCCTAGCTGGCCCATAACGGCAACAGGACACGTCCCTGGGGGGCGGACCAGGGCACGGCTCGGACCAGCATAGTGGGGAGCAACTGTGGACCAACTATGGGGTCTCCAGGAGATGAATACCTGGATGTACTATAATATCACACTGTGGGGCTTGAGGACTCAAGCCCCAGCCTGCCTCACAACGGCTGCAGGATGCGTCCCTGGAGGCAGAACAGGGAAACGGTCGGTGGATCTGCGACAGCAGTCCTCCCGGCTAGGCTCAAGGAGCCCGTGGACCAACTGTGGGGTCATCAGGAATGAGCGACCTGATGTACTATGTAGCTCAGCAATTTCCCCTGAAGTTGCGACTCCAACACCTTCTCCCTGAGGTGTTGGTTTTATTGCCTGTGAACTTGAATGTGATCGCGATGTAGAAAAGGGAGGACAAGAATTCTGGGACTTTGGAGTAGGGCCTTCTGGCCGAGGTATCCCAAGGGGTGGTGGTAATGGGTCCAGATTCGGCGACAACTTCAAATAGAATCGCAATATTGTAAGAATGCACCCTAGTGGAGAAAAAAAAGAATGTTGACAATGTCTTTTGTTGGAGTCTCTGATGTTAATACGTAATTTTGTTGTTGACAAAATCTTTCAAACTGGTTCCAAATATATTTTCTATTACTTTGAGTGTTTTGAGGCTTAGATTGCTGGATTATTTTTTCTATATCTTCATTTGAAGTGCATGCCAAAACTAAATGCAAATGAAGAAAAAAACAAATATATATAATCACCTACTATGTAAAATTCGAAATTTTCATAGTTTATTCATTTTTAAAAACTTTAATCGTTATCGTCCACCGCTGTGGTCTCGAGGTAACTTGCTGAGTTGTCACGCAGAGGGCGCGGGTTCGATCCCCGGTCGGGACAAGCTTCCTGGGTGAGGATTTTTTCGGGGTTTTTCCTCATCTGTAAGACAAATGTCAGGAATCTTAGGGTCCAACGGTCCCCGAAAATAATCCGGCCATCATCATCATCCTTATCATTATCATCATCATCATCATCCTTCACCGATGTGGAAGTTACCACACCTATAATTCCCTAGTAAAGCTGCAACGCATAGCATGAAAATGCTATGATTGCAGTGAAAGACCTGCCCTCGGGCAGAATTGCTATGGATGGATGGAATCGTTATTATCATATACTAATTACCGTAGACTTTAATACATGCAGTAAAAGATTCAACCTTTTACCTTTAAAATATTACATCCTGTTTTGTTTTGAATGTATAGAAAACATTGAAAATAAAAATGTGGAAAATGCAGTTAAAATACATGTAGATGCCTACACTAAGGGGCATTTAAAGCGTGCATCCTTTTAAATATGACGTAATTATCACGACTCACGAGTGCCTGTAACGATGAAAATTCAGGGCTAATTTAGACTAAAATTACCAAAATTCAACCCTAATCTCTTAAAGTTATTTACGAGTTACCGATATTTATATAAAAATATAAAATACAGTACAGTAATCGAAGGTATTAATATACGAGAAATACAATTAGTAAATAAATTATGAGATTATTTGATATTATATCGAAGACGATGGCACTAATTAACTAACTCACTAACACTATCGAACTCGTATGTCCATGGCCGCGCGGACATAACCTCTCCATACATACCTATCTTGACCTAATGTTTTCCATTCATACCTTGTGCAATCTACTTCCCTCAAATCATGATTAATGTTATTCTTCCACATCATTCTTTGTCTACTTACTAGGCGTTTTCCCTCTGGTTTTCCTACAAGAAGCTTCTATCCATCTTCTTCATTACCCATTCGTGCAATATGCCCTGCCCATCGCAGTGTACGAGACTTAATTGTTCTTATTATATCTGGCTTCCTATAAAGATCATGTAGTTCACTGTTATACATTCTTTCCATTTACCTGTATGTTCATCTCTCTTTGGTCCAAAATTTTTTTCTAACAACTATATTCTCAAATACTCGTAATCTCCTTTCCTCCCTTAAAGTAAGAGTCCAGGTTTCGCACCCATATAATATAACTGGTAGAATAACAGTTTCATATATTTTCAGATTAACGTTTTTTGAAAGGAGCTGGGACGTCAAGAGTCTCTGTAATGATAATAGCACGCATTTCCAGAATTGAGTCTATGTTTAATTTCTTTCCACATCTCGTTCCTATTTGTAATTATTGTTCCTAGATATTTGAATTCAGCCACTTCTTCAAAATTTCCTTCATTTTTCATTAGCTGCCCATTTGCATTATATAATGTATTTCTATGTGTGAACATATATTTTAGTTTTATTGATGTTTACTTCCAGTCCCAATTTCGTAGTGTTACTCAATAGAGTGTGCGTGTTGGCTGTTAGTATGAAGATGATGGCACTTCATTTTTAATTTAAATTTGCATATTTCGTCCCAGTACAGCGTTTTCAGGATATCGGGTATTTTTTAAATTTTATCAGAGCGTTCAAAAAATGCAAAAAAAAAAAAGACAATTAATTTTACTTAGTGATCAATAAATAGATTTCCCATAGTTAATTAGCTTTATTAATTTCATAATTATTATTTTATACATTTTGCTGCTAAATATTATAGCACATATTTTAAAATTCCAAAACATTATTTAAGAAAGTATTTTACAGTTTATAGTATAAAGATCTTTTTACGCATACAAAGTATAAATCAAGTATAACAATGTAAACATTAAATGTTGTAACAAAACAATGAATCCATAATATCAGAGAGCCTCCTTCCCTTCCCATATCGTAAAATATAATTTTAAATATCTTCATCAATAAATATTTCTACACGCTTTATATTAGCTTGACCTGTATCTGTCTATCTATGTAACGGAATCTTTCAACACGATTTTCACCCACTTAAAAACATTGGATTGACTTGAAACTTTGTATACGTGTAAAGGACCAATGACAATATAATCATTTCATAATTTTTTTGTATGATCCTGGCCAGGATCATCAGGAGATCAAAAAAATAAAGACCGGTATAATAGTCGCGTACGTATCGACTTTTTAGTCCATCGTTGTAAGAAATTAATATTATATCATATGGTAGCTCAGTTGGTAGAGCGGTGTACTGTAGTGGTATATAATTTCAGTAATCCATAGGTCGCTGGTTCAAATCCGGCCCGGAGGATTTTTTATAAAAGTGTCACTTTTAGCGCATACAATAGTATCGAATTTAAAGATATTTACATTTTTATCTTATTCTGTAAAATATTAATGACAATTTTGTAAACTTACCAGATTGTAATTTGTGCAAAAAATATGAGAAGAATACGATTAACTGTAACTATCTATCTATATTAAAATATTCAAAAATGTTATAATAATGTTAGATAATAATAATTAAAAATATATATAATTATAATCGTGCGTAGACACTAAAAAGATCATAAGCAATTAAAATGTTATGGGATTCCGGTGTATGACTATCAATTAAACTAAAAAATAAATAATAGTGTTAAAAAACTAAAACCACACGCTTTATTAGAAAACCGAACTAAAAATGAAAAATTATATTAATTTCCAACACGCTTGGGATAAAAATAAAGTGGTTAACAAAAAAATCATCTCCAACACATCTAGAGTAAAACTAGAGTTATCAACAAAAAATAATTTTACCATAAAAAGCGTGGGGTGCTTTTTACGGTTTTTACGTTTTCTTCTTAGATACTTTACTTTTATCGAATACATTTAATCGATATAGAGGACCCCACGCTTTTGATGGTAAAATTATTATTTTGTAGATAACTAGTTTTATTCTAGATGTGTTGGAGATGAGTTTTTTGTTCACCACTTGAATTTTATCCCAAGCGCGTTGGATATTAAAATTATTTTTCATTTTTTAGTTTTAGTTTTTTTAAAACTATTATTTATTAAAAATGAAAATTCATGAAACGACAATACCGTGATTACTTCATAAATCACGAGCGACGAAATAAGAGAAAGGAGAGATATTTTAAGGTATGGGAGTAGATGTCAAGAAAACAATGAACAGTTTTAAAGAAAACATGTTTTGAAAAATCAACTTATAACAATACCATAAGACACTGTTTAATTAAAGTAATAGGATATTCATATTTGAAGAGAAAAATTATACGCTGAGCGTATAATTTTTCACTTCAAATATGATTTATCCATCATTGAGATGTACGAAATCAATAATAAAAAATAGTAGGATATTGTTTTTATGTTTATCTAAATTTCACTGGAAACAGATCACTGCATTAAATACTAATTAAAATCTTGATAAATTGTAAAGATAAATTAATATACCTGTTTAACAAACATCGGGAATAAAACGGGTTTCCTGATTATTGTAATCACTGGGTATTTGTTTACATTAAACATGTATTAATTATTATAAAAAGTCTTCAAAATGAGTTTATCTTATAAATTTGAAATTTGAAAAAGTTTTAAGCACTTGAGATTTTTTTTACTTTCCCATTTCAACTCTTCCTTTTGTCTCTGATTCATCACTATCCTTTTTAACCTCTTTATCCATCTCCTCCAGTTCTCACCCTCACTCCTCTGCCGAAAGTCGATGCACTCCACTATCACATATTTGCAATGCAAATGACGGCAACATCAGAAAATCCACCCTTACTTCCTTCCAAACCCACCCAGCCTTATACACCCACTCCCTTACTATTTGCACACCCTACAAAACTCTAGCATAGCAAAATGATACTGGCTGTTTCTACCGAGAGGGTAGGAGGGATGGATCCGAGACGTTATGGTTCTCAAGAGCTGACCGGATTGTTTTGCAGAAAATAAACTGAAGAGAAATTTATAGGATGCTTCTATTCTGTAACTGTTGTCTGTACAGAGCCATAAAATACCAAGTGTCTCTTCCATACATGGCGTTCGCAAGTCCTAAGGTGAATCCATGTCCATTTAGTTTGGTTTTGTTTCTATGTTATTTACGTCAGCACAGCCTGCAGATGATAGGATGGTCATGAATTCAACAACAGCAATATTAATGGCAATTCTCATGTAAATATTTCAAGGCCTACTGGTCTCGGTATTACAAATATATCATCATAACTGTTTAAAATTTATTTTAAATAGGTCATTATCCTACATGATAGAATCTAATAAATTCTCATTCGGTTCAATAATTTTTATCGAATTTTATATAGAATTTGGGGCAATTGTCACAATCGATTTTGTTAGATTTTAGTTAAATAATGATATAACAAGAGAAATGCTACAAGAGGTTTCACCTTGTCGCTAAGTCGCGCCTGGAGATATCCACGAGAGCGAATTATCGTAAGTAATGTCACGAGTGATTTCCAATTTATCTACAGGAGTTGTAAATCAAGAGTGGCATTTGTTACGACTATTTAACGAATAAAATTAAGCTGCTTACTCACAAATCATTATTTAAAAATATATATATATATATATAATTTAATGTAAACGGTTTGGAAACTAATGGTTATGCTTCTTTTGTTCATCCACTGCAACTAGATCATATTATTTATTGCCAAATATTATCGCAATTTTTAAGAATGTACTCTAGTGGAGAAAAAATGAAACAGATATAACTATATATTATAATCAACATTATAGGTTATTAATTATTTTTTTAGGAAACAACACCGTAAAATCATTTTTTAAAAACACAATCACTGAACACACAATTATCAAATGTGTAGTTCGAAGGAATCTATTCATTGTTTGCTATATTCAAAGTATTTGTTCGATAGTCACTGCAAAATATTGCTCAAGACCTGTTCAGAATATTAAAAAGGAGGAGTTTTCTTTAATATGATAGACAGAAGTAGATAAATATCAAGGTGAAATACGACTGTGAGTGGTTGTAAAACAAAATTCATTGAAACGTGATTGTCATTGACTCCCATTTGGGGCATGAGTTAAATAGTCCAAATAAATAGAAACTCGCGCGGTATTTTAAACAATATTACGAATGAAATTAAAAGCCTATTTAGTGAATATAATTTTTAATAAAGATTATTGATAAAATGGAAAAAAAGTTACGTAATTTATTTAATATCAATTGAATGTATTTAGTGTGTAATGATGTTTTGATAGAACAGTGTTCCGTACCTTACAAATCAGAAAACATTTACGAGTCAGTTTCGACAATTTCCGAACAATTGCGTAACAATTATGACAATTTCATTCCTAAAACATTACAGAATGTAACTTTGATTGCTCAATATTCAACGCCTACTATATCAGTGATATTTATTATTCAAAATTTGTCACCACTATTTAAAAATAATAACCAGAAGATAACAGGTAAGCTTTGAACATGCTTCATAATAAATAAAATCCCTGAAAATAGTCTCTTCAAGTAATATGCAACCAAACACTACTTTCAATCATCGTATATTAATATATTTATATCTACTTTCAATTAACTAATTGTATTAATATCTTCATATGAACTAAAATGCATTTTATTCCACTAGTTCAATAAAGGTATTCATAAAACACAGTTTTTCTGAAGAAAAAAAAGATTCTCAAATAGGACTATAAATATAATCTCTGAATAACCTGATGTAATATTCCAAGCCACATACTAAATAAGTCCCGATCCATAGCCAAGCGATTTAATGCATTATGCCTTGGTGCCGAACTAACATAGTAAGGAATTTGGGTACTTAAAATAAATATCGGCTCTAGATTGAAAAAAAAACTATAATGGCTGGGGAACCGACATGCTGATCACGTCACCCTTATACTGGCTAGTCGATCGCCATTTCTCTGAATAACACATGTGAATATGAGACCAGTGGCCGGATAATAGGTCAGGTCGCACCAAGGAGAATAAAAGAGAAAGATAATTGAGTAATTGTTTTCAAAAAACCTCTTGTCCATTATCATCAATTTGTGAGAAGTAATCTAACATAGCTATTTTCCTGTAAATAAGAATGAGTAAATTATAGTAAACACTTTTAACGCAAGTTTGTAATGATTTCTGAAGTCAAATGATGACGTTAATTTTGGTACAAGTTGGACATTGGGCATTAATTATTCCTAATAAAATTAACTGTTCCATCACGTTCCCTTTATACACTAGATATATAGATAAATATTTTAAGCAATCCTATTCGCCAGATCCTTGACTATACGACAGAATGTTTTCTTTGGTTATAGGATCTGGAAGATAAACCCAGATTTGTAAAGATAACTTAATATACATTTTAATCGAAGGCTAGAAAAATCAGATTAATAAAATTGAAAAAAAAAGGCGAAATATGGTTCTTTAACTACGTGAGTCAGTATATTGCCATGCTTGTTATAAGTGAATATGTATATAAATATATATTAAATGTTACATGTACAATAAATTGCAATCGTTTCTGACTTGTCGGAGCTGCTGTACCATGACTTTTTTATATTACAGCATACCAATATCTGTCAATCATATTGAAATGTTTAATTAAAACCATACGAACACAGTATATAATAATTAGATTTTTTTCCTCATGCCAAACAGATTGTCCCACGACATTTCTAACATTCTCCATTGGCAATGACGAAATTGTAACCGTCTTGTGAAGTTGGAGACCTAAAAGTCAGAGTAACGTTAGCCCATGATATAATAGGTGATAAATTATAACGAAACATTCGAAAACCCCTTAGACTTAACCTAAATTATCACAGACCATAGAAGTCTACAGGATAAGGAAAACTTCCCGTAGTATTACCCGGGACTTCATGAACTCTAGTCAGACGCTCTGACCACAATATCATGAGATTGGTTCTTACTCTATTAATTATTATAATTAAAAAATCTGTAAAAAATAAAAACACGGAAATACTTATTTAATGGATGTAGGTTTTTATTTTTAAAATTATTTCATAAAGATATATTTGGGTTTTTAATGTATTTTTCAGTCCAGCGATGTGGTCTGGGAATAGCGGGCCCGGATTCGATCTCCAGTCGGGGCATGTTTCCTGGATGTTTTTTTTTTCGGAATTTTTCCTTAAATGACAGGAAACTTTAAGGCCTAAAGAATAAGACAACTCAAGATACTCAACTGAAATATTCCAAAGTCATGGCCGTTCCTACTATTATGTATGACAGTGAAAATTGGACTTCCACTCGTATGGACAGGAGAAACATTGAGGCAGCGGAGATGAGATTTTTAAGGCCATCGGCGGGTTACGCTCTTATGGACCAGAAAAGAAGTACAGAGATAAGAGATCAATGAAATATTTTTAAATTGACGGATAAAATTTACAAACGAAGACAAAATTGGTACGAACATCTACTAAGAATGCCAGATGATTGTCCTCCTAAAATTATTTTAAACTACAGATCTACAGGATACAGAAGTCAAGGAAGACCATTTGCTAGATGGAAAGACCAAATCTCTTGAAGTCGGAACAGGCCTAAGCCTTGATGTTGATGATGATGATCACAATCACCATCTGGCGATCATAATCACCATTATCATATTCACTGTGTTTAGTATGAATGTGTGTGAGTGAATGGTTTCGTTTTAATGTTTTGTTGTCTCGGAGGCCTTAACATTGAGCTAATCACTCCATGTCTTTGTGTGATCAAAAAAGTATGTATATGATACATTGTTAAAATACTTCTCCTCATAGGACGTGCCAGGTGACGTGTACCAAGTAAAGTACCTATAAAGAGAGAGGTTCAACTGCGTTAAAGGAATAGAATGTAATTTTATTTTTCAACATGTAAATAAAATTGCAATAGTGGACAGATTTTAAATTATTGATTAGCGTCAGTCACAGCAATTTACAATATTCTGAAAACATGTAGAAACAAGTGCATCTGGGCACGTTTGCAGATACACTGTCCCACTTTTGGGTGCTACAGAGAATATATTCTCTCACCGAAAGGGGGAAAAGTCACCGCTAGCCTGTACAATGAAGGGGTTATTCCCCAACCCTCTCAATGTCTCTTGAATATGCATGACACCCCTCCCAAGAACAAGCAGGGAACTTCGCAATAAAATCGCTGTAAAAAATCTCAGTCTTTATCATGAAAACCTTCAGAAGTGCGTTCTAAAAATTGTACTTCTATCATAATTTAGCGATCTCGCTAAAATAATATGTCGTTATCAAAGTTTCCTTGTGGAAGAAGCTTTTATTTCACTTTTAAATTCATTATCTTTCGTCTTCAGGTAGTCTTCGTGAATATTTTATACAACTAGTTTATTCACGGATAAGTATTTTCAATAGACATTGTCCCATTTATCTTGCACATCTCAAAGTACATATTTGTGTTTGTATAGAAAATATTATCTTAAGAAGTTATTTATAACACGGGGTAACATAAGTATTAGATGTGTGAAAAATATTAAATGATATCATCACATTTTTCAAATAATCCCATAATATTTAACTTGCTCATTGAATTATGTTATTTAAGACAAATTCGAAAACATAGCATAAAACTGACAAACATAAAACACAAGAAAAGATTAATGTGAATTTCATGGTAACCGATGTAACAAATGCAATAAAATAACATTTTAATTTTTTTAGCTTTCAGATATAAAACACTATGTTTTTCTCTCTTCAAAAATCTATAAAGAGGTTTAAATATCTTTAACAAAAATATAGAATTTCTATCTTTATAATTGTACTTAAAAGGTACAGCTTTATATCAGTAATTGATGTACTTGTAAAATGACATCATGCTTTACAGAGTGAGAGTAAAATAATAAAATCTGTGAAGTTTTGTTTTTTAATTTATTTCAAGAAGTAATTGTGAATGTAGTATATAGCCTACTATAGGAGGAGTTTCAAAATACAAGTTTTGAGTTTTATGTACTAATAAACTTAGTCACTAAAATGTAACTGACGTAAGAACTAACGCTTCTGCATGGTGCAAGAGCTTTAATTTAAATAAATAAAAAAAATATGTTACGTGTGACTTTGTTCATATTCTACAACATTTTTGGATGTAGGCACTTGAAAATCTTTTTAGTAGTCCATATACCACAAACAGGGAATAAACATTAATTTTCAAGTGATATGTCACATTTTACGTGGAATTCATCTTAAACAGGTTAGCACGTTAGCGAACTCTGAAGAAATTAAGCTATTGAGGTTGTACCAAAATAAATATGTAATATATAAAAATTGGACCATTAGGAGTGAAATGAATTTTTTTTAAATCACCCTAGTAGACACAATTTTTTATTTATAATAACAAAATTTAGTGTATGCCACTGAAATAAAATAAGAAAGATATTCTCCAAAAATTTGCCTCGTGATCTAGGGATTAAGTTACTTGTCCCTGATACTGAGGTTCGCAAGTTCAAACTCGGCCGGCATCAATGGGTTTCTTTTAGGGTGAAAAAATTCAAGATACATGTCCACCTGGAGAGACTTCAAGCTCGTAAAAGAAACTCAAGCCTAAATTAGAGCCTTTTTCAAAATTTAATCAGTCTCTCCCATCTAAGTAATACCTTAGTTGCATACTAGATGTCTCTTTGAGGTAATGTGCTAACTAAGTCATTTGTTGATATCTGTAGAGAAATAAGCATAACTACGAGATTATGCCTGGTTAAGTAACTCCCTATTGCATAAAAGCAATTCTCATTCTCTTATCCCAAGCATCCGGTGGAGGAGCTCAACATCCTCAGTTGTCTTTATAAATCCTTCCAGACATCGAAAATGACTATGATTATATACAGAGTGTTTCTAAATTAGACCGACAACTTTAGGAACAGATAGTTAACCATCATTAGAGCATATTTTGTTAAGGAACCTATAGGATGTGACGCTTCGTTTCAGTGCAAGAGGGGTCTCAGAGGAAGGGATGGAAGGAAGTAGGTGCATGCAAATAAGTCATTTTTCGTCACATAATTCTGTGTGTTAATCCGAATACTTTACAGACAAGCACAAACAAGACCTACTTAAATCTAAAAAAATTAAGAAAAGAAAATAAATAAAATAAAATAAAAAACACTCACTCCACTGTTACATTGTCAGGATGGATACAGTTCATTGTACCATCACAAATGCTGGAACACACAACCATTCACATCCAGACAAACTGTGCATCAATGTGTCATAATTTGTCGTATCCTTCCAAAGATGCCAGGGGTTTCTCTTATTTCAGCTGCTGCGCTGACAATACGTGCTACAATATCTTCTTTTGAGTCAATATCGGTTTCATAAATCATTGCCTGCATGTAGCCCCATAAAAAGAAATCTAGGCAGATCAGGTCAGGCGAGCGAGCCGGCCAGGCAGTGGGCTCACTCCTACCTTTCCAACAGATCGTACCAATGCATGTAAACAAACTTGCTGTAATAAGTTCCGAATGCTACTGAGCTCCGGAAGTAAGTAAACAGACCAAGCGATAGTAGTAATGACAAACCCCTCTTGGACTGGGGTGGTTAACTCGTAATGGCTTATAATGTTTTCGGTTTGAAGGAAAATACCCAAATTCCACATAACAACTATACATAAATAAAAAGGTATTAACATTAATAATGGTTCTAATAATTTAAGTAAAATATTGGTCTTGTAAACCAAAAATAAGATACGCTTTTAGAACTTCAAAGAGGAAATATATATCTTCATAGAAAGGAGTGTTTATCCGTTTCCTTCAATCCCTTCCTATACGTTCCCTTTAGCCCTGAAACGAAGCGTTTCAGCCCATAGGTTCCTTAACAAAATGTGCTTCAACGAAGGTTACCTATCTGACCCCAAATTTTGTCGGTCTAATTTAGAAACACCCTGTATATTTCCAGTCGTTCATAACTATGACATCTGGTAACAATGTTTATAATAATTACGCCGAGGGTTCTACATGAGCTTCAGATCATCGTTCAATATTATAATGATATTGTGAAAAGAAAAATTAATGTCGGAACCAGGAATCGAACCGTGGACCTCTAGATCTCCGTACTAGTGTGCAGCCCACTACACCATCTAGACCTGGCACAAACATTAACAATTCTTTCCACATGTCCGATTGAGGGTCTTTCCACTTTTCAGCGGTTGCACTTTTACCAGCCGGCTGCTGGCCCTTCACATCCACATGTGTCAATCACAGAGGTAGATGATCAACAGCCAGTGTAGGGGTGACATGTGGTTAGCATGTCGAGTCCCCCAGCCGTTATAGCTGGTTCCTCAACCTGGAGCCGCTACTTATTGTAGCTACCCAATTGCCTCACGATGCTGGGTGGGCACCGGTCCCATACTGGCCGAAATACCATGAGAAAATGTCTTCCCCCATGGAGACTCGAACCAGCGCAAGTCCCGTAGCTCTGCGCCAAGGCTTCCTACCTTAACCGCTCGGCTACGGCACGGGACCTTTCTACATGTACAAATCTATAATTCTCGCTTCGTCTGCTGCCAGGTAGGTATCACTACCATCGCCAACGTCATCCTCCAATCCCAAATCTTAGATTAAAATGTTTTCATTGAAATAACTCTGGTTCTTACCGCAACTCCTGACGTATGCAAACGTTTTAATGCGAATTTCATATACATAGTCTCCAACAACCAAAAATGTAAGGGGTTAAAATCAGGAGAAGAAAGAGGACAAGATACTGACCCTCCCTCACTAATTTATAACTCATTAAATGCCCTGTTAGGTATTGCCTGACCACCTGTGCTCCGCTATGACAGACGGAGCATTCTGTTTACTCATAGTTTATTTGTTTTTTAATATATATATATATATATATATATATATATATATATATATATATAATTTTGCAAATTCCCCAGGTTGTCTTTCGACATTCCTGGTGTTCTCTCCTGGCATGGCGTACTTGTAACGCACTTCTGAGTTTAGGGTGCCTGGAAGGCGGGGTTATGTTGCCCCGATGATGTAATGGGTGATGATAGTGGTGCGTCAGGACAGTCCCTACCTAATCCTAAGCTTAATCTAAGGCGATAAATAAAGTTCCTATAGTATATAATAAGATTATAACATTTATTAAAGTTCCAGTTTATTTTCATTATCATTGAAAAGTTTTATTTTCACATATAGTTCACCATTCCTTTATTGTCAGGACCAAAGAGTTATAGCAACTCACGTCCGATAAAAATATTTTTAATTTACCATAAGTTAAAAAATATTTTTCGAATAAAGAGAATTAATCGACATTAATTAAATGCATGATAAAATTCCCTTCAGATACTAGTCACAAAATGTAAATTCTAATATAAAATTATAAAATTGTTACCTAATAGGCCCGTCTCCTCAACTTCGTAAACTGTTAATTCTCTGTAGGCCTTTCGGGACTAGTCCCATAATCAGCAGGAGCAGAAGATAGATTCGTATCTCCTGACCCCTGAATTCAATACTCAAAGCAAAGAGGATTAGACACAATTTTTTTTAACGTCTTCTTAGAAATCAATCATCAATCATCGGAAAAATTGCCCATTGAATATGCAAGACTGGTATCAAATTTTAGAAAAATAAATTCAAAACTATTTTAAATGTTAGTGTATTTACATGTAGGAATGTATAAATGTAAACAATTTATTTTTTTGTAATTACGAATCGATGCGATAAACATGTGCAATTATTTATATTTCTTTTAGTATATAGACGAAACTTGAATAAAATGACTATACTTAATCGTATACAACGGGTCATTTGAGGAACTCTGCACATCAGTCTGCTAGCCTTCTTTTGCAAACAAAAATTGTAGGTCTGTGTACAGATGGGTAATTGCCCCATTATCATGACATGATTAATGTACCTGTGAATATTAGCATAATGCACAGTGAATAACGTTCCTTGATTAACACTGTAACCCAGCATATTTATAACATACAGACACATCCCATTCCTTACGTTCGTTAGAAAAATAATTCACGTGTGTTTGCCAACCCATTTCAGAATCAACACAACGTCTAGAAATTTGCCTGACCTCACTAACCCTTCGGGTTTCAAGGAAACCCATAGATTTCGGTGATTTTTTAACAATGCCTTCCTTGTTTTACTTCAATAACACGTACTGAGTTTCGTTTAGAAAATTACAGATTGAGATCGTTAAACTGATTTTTAATTTTTTTCTTTCAGGTGAACTCTTACACCTAATGGTACCGATTTTTCTGATTAACGAACTCGACCTCACTTTTTTAATTGATTGCTTTATGCTGAGTTTAGTTTCAAAACATAAAAACAAAAGTGTGGCAACTAAAGGGTTAACACACACACACACACACACACACACATATATATATATATATATATATATATATATATATACATCCACCGCTGTGGTCTCGAGGTAGCGCGATGCCTTGTCACGCAGCGGGTATGGGTTCGAATTCGGGTTGGGACGGGCTTCCTGGGCGAGGTTTTTTCCGGGGTTTTTCCTCACATGTAATACAAATGTCAGGTAGCTCTAAGTCCCAAAAGGTCCCCGAACATCATCTGGTCATCATCATTATCATCCCCGGTGTGGGAAGCAATGGGAAGCTACCACACCTATAATTCCTTAATAAAACTGCAAAGCTTAGCACCAAAATGCTATGATTGCAGTGAAAGACCTGTCCTAGGATAGAACACTATAGAATATATATAATAAAATTTTGATATGTAACAATAGAGGCCAAATACGACATTACATGAAAAGAAAAATAAACACTTGAACCGAGATTTAAACCGGAGACCTCTAGCTTGTACCAACTTGTCTACTCGGGCTTCTAGTGCAAACATTAATTTTTCTTTCCTTATATACAATTCACTTAAATTCAATTTAAAAATAATAATTATAACTTCGAAATAAAAAGCGTTACTGCTTAAAGTAAAATATTCTCTTGAAAATGCTTTCTTGTTATAGAAGTCGTAAGATAGTATTGCGATAGAGAATTAAAAAAATTAATATTCGCTCGGAGTCTGAGTGGACAGGTGGTATGTCACTAACGTACGAAGGTAGAGGTCTCGCGTTCAAATCCGGGATACGGCATATACCTATATATATATGTATATATATATATATCCATAGTAATTCTGCCCGAGGGCAGGTCTTTCACTGCAATCATAGCATTTTAATGCTATGCTTGCAGCTTTATTAGGGAATTGTAGGTGGGGTAGATTCCCGCTGCTTTCCACACCGGTGAACGATGATGATGATAATGATAAGGGTGATGATGATGGTGATGGTTATATGATTTCGGGGACCGTTTGGACCTTAAAGTTTTCCTGAAATTTGTCTTACAGGTGAGGAAAAACCCCGATAAAAAACCTCACCCAGAAAAACTGCCCCGACCGGAGATCGAACCCGGGCCCGCTGCGTGACAAGGCAGCACGCTACCTCAAGACCACAGCGGTTGACATATATACGAGTGTATATATATATATATATATATATATATAAACTTACAAACACATATGGATTAATGATTAATAAATTTATTAAAATTTATATAAATACGTGAATATTAATATTAATTAATTATTCTATAACATTATTTAAGTTTTTATCTAAAGAGGGATAAAATTAAATTCAAATATATCTACATCGGAGAATTTACATATGTAATATATATTATTTGGGGCACGCCGTAGCGTAGTGGTTAAGGCACTGAGCTACAAGCAGGGTCGAGGGTTCAAGTCCCGTTGGGGTCAGGATTTTTAAACTGACCCAAACCCTCTGGCGGCACTATGGCCCTGGGGTCGACTCAGCCTCTAACGGAAATGAGTACCAGACGCCTGTTCTGGGGGTAAAGGCGGCCGTCACGCAGGGCTGACAACCCGGCTGACATCAAGTGCCGATTGTCTAGAAAAAGTGTGAGCCTTAACCTCCTACTACCCCAAGGGTCTCCTGAGGCCTGTTGTGGGATCACTTTACTTTAATATATATTATTTAATTTGCTTGCTTGTTATAGCGGGTAGCAGATGGCAGTGATACCGAGTTCTCGCTACATCTAGTAATAATGGAATATATATATATATGTGTGTGTGTGTGTGTGTGTGTGTGTGTGTGTATGTGTATGTATGTGTATGTGTGTATGTGTATGTGTATGTGTGTGTGTGCGTGTGCGTTCGTGTGCGTGTGCGCGTGTGTATAATATTATTTTCAGTGTTTACTGGATCGGATGGGTGAATATCTGTATTTTTTTCACAAATCTATTCACGAGAACAACCTCCAAAACTTCATTCTTCGAAATTCGCTGAAAAAGCATTCCTGTAATTTACAAGTTTCTCCATCCACCAGCAGAAACCATGCAATCTCTGACTTATAATTATGCTTATATAAGCCTGTATCATGTCTTCATTTAATTCTTCAACATTATTATTTCATCTCTGGCTGTAGCGATGTTGCAATAGTACCCTGATAAAATTTTCAATTCATTTTTTTTTTCAGTCAATAGTATCGGAAAAAAACGTTAAGTAATTTAAAAAAAGTCCAGATATTTGTATTCAGAGATAACCAGTTGCATCACATAATCAAGACGACTCAGTTGTGTTAAAATGCTGTATAAAATGAGAAGTTTCATCCATTTAAATATTAAAGTTTACGACAGAAAATCTTAATGATGAGATAAAATTAAGGACGGCTCTTCAAATATTTTGCAAATATTTAGATTCTAACTTCTCTCGATGATCGTTGAATATTCATAGATCTACTCTATAAAAGAAACACTGATGAATACTGTTATGTTTTCAAAAACTTGCATACACATCGGTAAATTAATGTGAAAAAAAAGTTAGACCTTTTCCTAAGATAACTATGGATTTAGTGTTTTCATTTAATGAAGGTCTTTGATATCTCTGGTTGTTGGTTTGACAATTCAAAACTACGCGCGAAAGGGCTATTAGTATTTGTGCTGAGATGTTTTCAATCAAATCTGAAATTATTTTATTCTTTACATCTATCCATACATAAGTTATTAAAGCTAGAAAAATCTATCGATCCTGGCCTAGTTTCAATCCAAAAAATTCATAGTTAGCCAGCTTATGTAGTCTATAATTAAATTGATTATAGACCTATGCAAAAGTTTCAAATTGTATTTATTTATTTATTTGGCCTGATAAATATTATTATTGTTATTATCGTATAAAATGTTGTTTGTACATGAAAGTTACATTGCTACATTTAATGTATCTTTAACTGTTTATGATTAGTATAGTGTATATCTATATTTGTCAAATATTTATTTGTATTTGTGCTGGTTGAGTGGAAGAGAAGGCCCTATGGCCTTAACTCTGCCAGAATAAATAAAACATTATTATTATTATTATTATTATTATTATTATTATTATTATTATTATTATTATTATTATTATTATTATTATTATTACTACTATTATTATAAAGTTAAGACTGTAATATCTTCTCTTTCACTTCACCAGGGTTAAATTATACATTTAATAACAATTATGAATTATCTCCATGTTGATCAATGATACACAATATATACAGGCTACACAATATAAAGCTGACAAGAAAAAGAAAGAATAGCAATAATAATAAAAGTAATTACGACCAGACTCATGGGCTAGTGGTCAGCGTCTCTGACTACTGTTCATGAAGTCCCGGGTTCGATTTCCGGTCAAACCATAGCAATTTTTCCTTAAAAGTGAATTATTCTTGTGGTTGCCCATGGTCGGAAATTTAGGTTAAGTTTAGGTTAAGAACTCTCCTTGTACTTCATTATCATTTATAACCCATCATATCATCGGAGTAACGTAACTCAGCCTTTTAGGCGCCCCAACTTCAGAAGTGGATTACAATTAAGCCAATGCCAGGAGAGAACACGAGAAATGACAACCTGGGGCATTGAATAAAAATAATACTAATAACAGTAACAATAGGCCTAATAATAATCTATAATTAGATTAAGTAAATGACGTGGTAAATAAAGTTTAAAATATAAAGGAATAATAAAAGTATACATGGAACACGGTTATATATTATATTGTCTGAGGAAATATGAAGTGAGCTTTTTAAACTGTTTTAGAGTCGGACAGTCCTTGATCTGTGAGGGGAGGGAATTCCAGAGTCGTGTGGCTGAAACAAGGAAGGATGAGGAATAGTGAGATGTTCGATGTAGAGGAACAGCTAGAGTTAAATTGTATAGGATATAATAAAAAATAATAATAAACAGAGAAGAAATAACAAAACTTCGCACGTTTAAATATTAATTAATTTCTTGTGGTAAAAACCATGACATATTTTTGGTCACAACTCTAAGATTTTTGGCAGAAAAAATATTAATATGGCCTTAACTCTATCGGGTTAAGTAAATATATAAAATAAAATTCGAGAGAAATCGAGATTGCCGTCCAAATTGTTCTTCCCTCACATAAAAAAATATTTGAAAGTGGTCTAAGGAGTCAGTCAGTCCCGAATAAAAATCCGAAAGTCAGTCTGTATTTCAAAAGCAATGTGTTCTTTGTGATCTCCAATGAAGAAAGGTCTGTGAATGAGGATATCTGCAAGTGTAAAGAAGAGACTAGGAGATAAATTATGTTTATATAAAACTCTCACAAAGGAAAATTATATTGTTTATACAGCGAAGTGTTAAGAAGGTCTGAAAAGTTTGTGAAAACATCTGTGCAGTGAAATTAAAAAAAAAATATTTGTGCACATGTCACCGCTACTTGCTCACCTAATACTGCGAAGTGTTATGTTATAAACACTTCGCTGTACGAACAATATAATTTTCTGCTGTGAGAGTTTTATATAAACACAATTTATCTCCTAGTCTCTTCTTTACACTCGCAGGCATCCTCATTCACAGACCTTTCTTCACTGGAGATCACAAAGAACGCATTGCCTTTCAAATATAGACTGACTTTCGGAATTTACTCGGGACTGACTGACTCCTCAGACCACTTTCAAATATATTTTATGTGAGGGAATTGCAATCTGATCGGCAATCTCGATTTCTCTCGAATGGAAACCTCAAGAGGCTGATTCCTCCAGAAAGCGAATCAGAGATGAATCTGGAAGTTCCGTTATATAACATCCTGTCGTAGAATTATATTAGTGCATTACTTTATAAAAAATAAAGAAGATCTGAAAAGTTTGTGAAAACATTTGTGGAGTGAAATGAATATATATAGGCCTATATATATATATATATATATATATATATATATATAAAATTCCTTGTGTTGTAACGGTTAGAATGCCTGACTTGTATTCCCGGGAAACGGGTTGGATTCCCGTCTATACAATATTATTTTGGCATACATTTTCCAATGAGATTCGTCCAACCTTGTGAGAACAACATAGTAGCTATTTGATATGAGAAGTAGCGATATCCGATTTCGAAATGTTTAGACTCCACTGCGCTGTCACCTGCTAGTCAGTGACAAAAACAATTTAATCATCATTCATCTTCGGAGCTCTCGTGCCATGGATCTATTTAATTACTGATCTATAATACAAGTTCAATAAGTAGATAAATTAACTAACTCACTGGCACTATCGAACCCGTAGGTTCATGGCCGCGCGCACATAAGCTCTCCATACATCCCTATTCTGAGCCAATGTTTTTCAATCATCCCTGTATAATCTACTTCCCTGAAATCATAGTAAATGTTATTCTCCCACCTCATTCTTGGTCTACCAACTGGGAGTTTTCCATCTGGTTTTCCTACAACAAGCTTGCATACACGTATTTAATTCCCCATTCGTGCCACATGTCCTGCCCATCGCAGTCTACAAGACTTAACTGTCCTCATTATATATGGCGTCCTATAAAGACCATGTAATTCACTGTTATGCAATCTTCTCCATTCTCCTGTCTGTTCATCTCTCTTTGGTCTAAAAATTTTCCTAAGAACTTTATTCTCAAACACTCGTAATCTCCTTTCCTTCCTTAAAGTAAGAGTCCACGTTTCGCATCCATATAATATAACTGGTAGAATAATAGTTTTATATTTTTTCAGTTTAACGTTTTTGTAAAGGAGTTGGAAAGCAGATAAATTAATTCATTAAATATTTTGTTCAGCGGCTCTTTTAGTCAGTGGGCTTCATGATCTCTATGTCCTAAACTAGACATAATTAGAACAAATTAAATCTTGTAGACCTCTATGGGCTGGACCTGTGGCGCAAGTGGGGAATAAGAAAAGGACATAGAAACCTCTTGTTGCCAAACCTGTATGTAGACCTACAATGAAGTGGGAGAATAACAATCATCTTTTGATGGATGTAAATTTTGCAGGTAATTATTAAAAATATTCCCAAATTTTCTAAAAAAACGTTAAATTGAAAATATATAAAAACGTTATTCTCCCAGTTATATTATATGGATGCGAAACATGGACTCTAACTTTAAGGGAGGGGAAAATATTACGAATGTTTAAGAATAAAGTTCTCATGGTATTTCGGCCAGTATGGGACCGGTGCCCACCCAGCATCGTGAGGCAATTGGGTAGCTACAATATGTAGCGGCTCCAGGTTGAGGAACCAGCTATAACGGCTGGGGGACTCGACATGCTAACCACATGTCACCCCTACACTGGCTGTTGATCATCTACTTCTGTGATTGACACATGTGGATGTGAAGGGCCAGCAGCCGGCTGGTAAAAGCGCAACCGCTGAAAAAGTGGAAAGACTCTCAATCGGATGAAAATGTTTGGACCAAAGAGAGATGAACAGACAGGCGAATGGAGAAGACTGATTAACAGTGAGCTGCAATGATCATTACAGAAAACCAGAAAAATTAAGTCTCGTAGACTGTGTTGGGCGTGACATATGGCACGAAGGAAAATGAAAGAAGGGAATGGATGATTCTTGTAGGAAAACCAGAGGAAAAAACGATCAGTTGGCAGACCAAGAATGAGATGGTAGAATAACGGTAACCATGAATTTAGGGAAATAGTATTATACAGGGGATGATTGAACAAACATTAGCTCAGAATAGGGATGTGTGGAAAGCTTATTTTCGCTCGGACACGAACCTACGGGTTCGATATGGCAGTGAGATAGTTACATTTAGTTAATTTATTAAAAATATTAGCTCGGGATAAGGAACCACGAACCTCCGGGTGCGAGAGAGGAAGTGAGTTGGTGTATTCTTCTAACATATTCCAAACAACGTTCCATGATTTTGTTCCGATCTTATAGATAGGTTTATTAGAAGAATAGCATAATAGGTAGAGTATTACTATACCCCCTGATGATGTAGAGATAACTTTTTGACAGATAAAAGCATAAGGGATAGATCTAATGTCATTTTTTATCCCAGTGGGGGATATTTCTTACCGTTTGATATTGGCCAGCCTTTTCAGGGTAGGATTTGTATTATGGGGACGAATTGAGTCATAAGGGTGGTGGCATTTTTTATATAATATTGAGGGTTGGTGTGAGGATTATATCAGAAGTCTTGACCTAGGCGACATCATTACTTTCAGATGACGAGATAGCCACAAGGAGAAGAGCGTCCACTTGCTAATTCCATCATAATTATTTATACGATAAAAACTGAAAAAAAAATGCGGCACAGTGATTCGTTAATCGTTGCTTGGAGTTTTAACAACTTCGAATCGAGCATCTTCTTCTTCTTCTTCTTCTTCTTCTACTACTACTACTACTACTACTACTACTACTACTACTACTTTATGATATTAGGCCTTTTGACCTGTTTTCACATCAAGTGAATGAATCTTCTTCTTCTTCATAATTTGCAGAATTTTTATCCTGTTTATTTCATTTTTTAATAACAAATTTTAATTATTTGGGTTATAATTTTACTATAAACACAAAACTGAAAGAGACGTAAATGTGAAACTGTCAAGATTTCAAATGACATGTGGAACTATACATTAAACATTAAAGAACGAAACAAGAAAAGTTATACTAGATTGAAGTTTTATAAAACATTGACAGTTCCTGCATTACTTTATGGGAGTAAAACTTGGGTATTGACCAAAAAAATTACAAAGTAGAATACAAAGTGTAGAAATGGACTTCCTTAGAAGAACAAAAGGCTGCACAAGAATGGATCGGTTAAAGAATGAAGATATAAGAACAGAGTTAAATATATATATCCATTAAATGATAAAATGAAAGGATATAGAGAAAAATGGTTTAGACATGTAGAAAGAATGAACGTAACAAGATTACCAAAAGCAGCATTTAACTACAAGCCAAGATCAAGGAATGTAGGAAGGCCAGTGAAAAGATGGACAGAACAACTGTGAGGCGGAACAGGCATTTTGCCTGGCCCGTGAGGTGAAGAAAAATATGATGATTTCCAAAATCACTCCTCGGAGGAAGATGTATTGGAAGTGCATTCGCTGTCTATCCATCTCTTGGCTGGTCTTCCTCTTGTTCTTCTCCCGTCCATTGATCTATCTTCTTTAGCTCTTTTTACAAGTCGGTTATCTTTAATTCTTTCTATATGACCGTTCCAATATTTTCGTCTATCTATAATAAATTTGGTTATATCTTGAATGACATTTGTCCCTAATGTCTGTGTTGTGTATCTTATCAAATAATGTTTTCCCCTGAATAGTTCTTAAGATCTTCATTTCACATGTGCTTATTATTTGTTTAGCTTTTGTTGTATAAGGTCTAGTTTCTACACCATATACGACAACTGGTCGAACTATCGTTTTGTATATGCGGATTTTGCTTCTTTCTACTGACATATGTTTGTTGACATTGTTTTTTAAACGAATCTTCCCATTTATTAAATGAGTGTCCAACACTTGTATGACCTATTGGTTTGTTGACTAATAACAGCTGAGGGATTCTATCTGTAGGCATTCTTTTAACATGTTCATACCAGCTGTTTCTCATATTGTCAATTCTATTTGTTAAATTAAAAATATTTAAGTATTTCCTAAAATCGAATCGAACATTAGGTCCCTACATAAGGAGTTCTCCATAGACATACATAGGCGCAACATGTATCTAGATAGATGTTTACATGTGTACATATTGTATGCTTAATATGTAATAGGCTTAGTTAGTACCTTTATTTGACGCGCTCTTTAACAGCTAAGGTAATTAGTGTTACAATTCTTATTTAGGTGTGAAAGGATCGACAAATTTCGTTCAGAGACCTATTTTCTTTTTAAAATTTTTCCGTTAATCTAGGGCGAGAACCCAAGGATTTATTTTCAATCAGAAGGAACCAACATTCAGGATTATTACGCTCTGAAAAAACCATTCAATCCCGGTCAGGTTTGTATCCACAAACCTAGGTACTGAAGGTGAGCGCGTAGTATACATAAGGACTTTATTAAACTAAAAGTAAGATACATACAATGTTATTTACAAATATGGATCGCACGGGCAGTAAGCCGTACGTGCTGTTGACAGTCCGTTACAATAAGTTCATGTTCAAAAACAAAAAGAAAAAAGAGAACACAATAATATTACAATTAGATATCAATATAATTACATTATACATTAACTTAGTTATGTAGAATTATTAAGAATTAATGGCATTGCAATTTGCTAACATATTTATTTATTCCTGAATAAGTGTTGAAAAAATATAGAGTCTAGTAGCGTACTATGCTACATATCTACATAAATACAAGTAGAAATATATACAAAAACTAACTCACTGGCACTATCGAACCTGTAGATTCATGGCCGCGTGGACGTAAGCTGTCCTGAGCTAATGTTTTCCAATCATCCCCTGTATAATCTATTTTCCTCAAATCATGATTAATGTTTATTCTACCATACTTTGTCTACCAACAGGGCGTTTTCCCTCTGGTTTTCCTTCATGAAACTTTCATGCACGTCTTTCATTGAATACGTTACAAAAACCAATAATGCATTAAAATGATGTTATTGAAATTCATTCAATTAACATATTAGAATTCCATTCCAATCCATTAACGCATTTTAACATCTGACCTTTATAGGTACTTTTTACATGACACTTGCCACACTGACCTTACAGTGACACCACCTGTTGGGAAAGTGATTTTAACTATGGATCACACATATGTTTTTTTTTATCACATAAGGATGTGGAGGGCATCCCGAATGAATTTTCAGCCCAATGTCAGGACCTGCTCCGAGACAACACAACGTTACGTAAGACGAAACACACCATTCACACTCATTTTCACGCTAAACATGGTGAATATGATGATGATGATGATGATGATGATGATTACGATGCCAAGCTACAGTAATCTTGGCTCTCTAACAATAACAATAATAACAATAATAAGGACAATAATAATAATAATAATAATAATAATTATTATTATTATTATTATATTGAACTTAATAATAACAATAGTAATAGGCCTAATAATAATTATAGCAATAATAATAATAATTGAGGAGTTGAATGGAATATGGGCACAATTAAAAATATCGGTATACGTTTAGATATAGCCTATTAGAAATTTTATGTAACTAGATGCATAACATTGTTTTTTATTTTAATTGATACAATCAGCTGCTGAACCTGCTGTAATCGAGATATTGAAACGAAACTTTTCAGGCTGACCAAGTACAAAATGGAGAGTCCAAAAATGCATTGAACGGAAAAGGGCAAAACATGAGTTATGCCCATATTCCACTCAACTCCTCAATTATAATATATTTCTGGCTTAGACATCACTATATTGTTGAATCTATATGCCTTGATCGTCCCAACAATGTTAAAAAAGAAAAATACAGAAGTTATTAATTCAGATCTGCAAAATAAACCTCCAAAAGCCTCTTACTGTCTTTTTAAACTATGTAGGCCTACATGTATTCTCTTCACTAATACCAAGATATATTTCTAACTTTGAATGCATATCATAACCGTGCATCAAAAGAAAATGCTGAAATGTTGAAATGCTGGTTCATTTATATTTCGTTTCTTTGATTTACAACTGTTTGACTTTTAGGTTGTACCGGTACGGATCTAATAATGACATCAAGTATGTACCATGTCTTCAGACTCGTTCAGAGGAATCCCTTTAATAAAAGGTAAAATTATCCCTCTACAGTCCTTAGGACGGCCTTGGGGTTGTAGGAGGTTAATTCTCCCAACTATTTAGACAATCGTCACGAGATGCTAGCGTGATTGTCAATCCTGCGATACTCATTTCCGTTAGAGGCTGAATCAACCCCAGGGCTATGCCGCCAGAAAATTTACATCAACTTAAAAATCCTGGTCCAACTGAGACTTGAACCTCCGACCTTACGGCTATTAGTCTATTGCCTTAACCAATGAAGCTGCGACGTCCCCCCACCTTTCTGATAAACCAGTATTTCTTTAGGCTGCAAGCAATTTTTGGGAATATTTTTATGCCACGTTTTAGCCAATTTATTTTCTGACGAAATTTAAAACAATTTTACATAAACAATACTTTACATTTCTACCGTATACGACCAAATTAATAGCGAACCATCCGTGGCTACTGAATGGACATCAGATTTGCATGCAGCTTGCGATTCTTCTTCTTCTTCTTCATCTTCTTCTTCTTCTTCTTCTTAATCATAATATGTAGGATTTTCATCATGCTCATTTCCAAAATCACTCCTCGGAGAAAGAGGTATTGGATGTGCATTCACTGTCTATCCGTCTCTTGGCTGGTCTTCCTCTTGTTCTTCTCCCGTCGATTGGTCTTATCTTCTTTAGCTCTTTTTTGCAAGTCGGTTGTCTTCCATTCCTTCTAATTGACCCTTCCAATATTTTCGTCTATCTGTAATAAATTTGGTTATAACTTGAATTAACATTAGTCCCTAATTTCTGTGTTGTGTATTTTATCAAATAATGTTTTACTCTGAATAGTTCTTAAGATATTAATTTCACATGTGCTTATTATTTGTTTGGTTTTTGTTGTATCAGCCCTAGTTCATTGTGATTAAAGAAGGATAATAAAATAAACCATGACTTGACCCTAAAGTTGGCAGTAGCTATGCACGCTTGATCGCCTTATATCCTACGGAAATTCGTCTCGAAACAAATATCATTGCAATGTGCATGGCCGTAGTAATGAGCCGCGACAGGCATTATCCCTAAGCATCCACGCTTGTCATCACAATACTGTGAATTATGATAACTCGTGCACAAAGAGGGGTTCCAAGTCAAGTGGGGTTGCCAACTTCTGCGCCAGTTAGGAAAAAAAATATACAAAAAAGTACACAGTATAATGTGGAATGTGTTCACTTTGATACATAAGATAGATCTATATTTTCCTTTGGCTAAATGAGCAGTAAATTATAGGATCAAATGATTTTTCTCCCCCTTCTATGTGCTTGTGATGCAAATACCAAACATTTTGTTAGGTTGCAAAGAATTTATTTTATTTCGTGCAGTTCCTCCTCTTCCCTTATTTCTGACGACTCTCTTAAGATTAAATGTGTAAAATTTCATAAGATAAAAATCGTACAAAACTAGCAGTCGGAATTATTATTATTATTATTATTATTATTATTGTTATTATTATTGCTGTTATTATCATTATCATTATCATTATCATTATTATCATTATCATTATTATCATTATCATTATCATTATCATTATTATTATTATTATTATTATTATTATTATTATTATTATTATTATTATTATTATTATTATTATTAACTTTGAGGACACGCCGTAGCGTAGTGGTTAAGGCACTGCGCTACAAGCCGGAAGATCGAGGGTTCGAGCCCCGTAGGAGTCAGGATTTTTAAACTGACCCAAACCCTCTGGCGGCACTATGGTCCTGGGGTCGACTCAGCCTCTAACGTAAATGAGTATTAGACGCTTGTTCTGGGGGTAAAGGCGGCCGGCACGCAGGGCTGGCAACCCGGCTGACATCAAGTGCCGATTGTCTAGAAAAGTGGGAGCCCTAACCTCCTACTACTCCAAGGGCCTCCTGAGGCCTGTCATGGGATCACTTTACTTTACTTATTATTAACTTTTTTAATTGTCTTTAATCAGTATACTCCATTACATAAGGCGTACTACATACTATATTTGAATTTACATCTAATTAGGTTGAGATTATGGTTCTTATATACATGTTTCTTAAATCCTTTGACTAATCTGATATGTTGTGCCTATTTGCTAACATAATCTATGTAATATATACCATGATTGATTATTGTGTTACAGTTTATCTATAACATGCCAAAGTCCATGTTTTTAATACATTTTGAAAAATGGTGTAGATGTCTTGAGAGTAGTTGCTCCTCAGGTACTGGTCACTGTGCGTTTTCCATTTCAATCGCCTGTTTCATCTCGTCCCTTTGTTTTTGTAGTTTTGGATACCTGTAGAGTAGGGATCATCTATTGCGCCAATCCTGTAGAGATGCCTTCGTTTTTTCCGTGTCCACTTATAATTGCCTGTTATTGCTTGATTAATAGCGTTGTTTAGTTTCAGTCTGAGGATGACAGAAGGAAGGTATTGTTTGCATTGGGAGCCTTTGGTTGTGTTGTCCCACTGCTGTTGTCATTGCTGAAGTCCTTCCTTGACAGCACTCACGACTGAGGTTTTGGGTTGTTTGGTTTGTGCTGTTTTCAAGAGCTGCATATTTGTCAGCTAGCTCATTCCCGATTAATCCTGCGTGCGCTTTGATCCATGGGAAATGTATGACCCACTGTTGTTGTTTAAGGCTTCTAAGTTTGTTATGTATTTCACTTATTAGAAAGTTATGTTTACAATTGTTTCTTAATAAAGCTAATGTTATTAGGCTCTCTGTATAAAGGGCGATGTTTCTTTCCCAATGCTTGATGTCTAGTTAGAATAGGGCTTCCAATGCTTTTAAAATCGCGATGTTTATTATTATCATTATTATTATCATCATTATCATTATTATTACCATTAGTATCATCATTATTATCACCATTATCTTTATTATTATTATTATTTATATACAGATTTTTAATATTTACACATCTTTCTGTGCCTAAAGTTTTTTTTTTCTTCTCCACTCGTCTCTATCCATCCACTCCATTTTCTCCAGTCCTCTTGTTCTCGATCCAGTTCTTATTTCTTGTATCCACGAGTTTCGAGGTCTTCCTTTCCTTCTTCTTCCAGGTGGGCGCCTTTATTATTATTATTATTATTATTATTATTATTATTATTATTATTATTATTATATCTCACATGTTAGATTTTATACCTCTATTTTTTCTCAAGGAATAAATAAAATCCTATATAGGTACAAGTTTCATGAAACTTGATATTATGTGCAAGAATTTAACTGCACTTAAAACGTCTATTTTACCCATTTGTTTGTGTTTATTTATCTTAAAACCAATAAATTATTGTTTTAATTAATTTTCCTAAAATGCTATTAAAAAATATTTAAAAAATATTATACTTATTACTTTGTACTCAGCCTAAAATTTATTTTATTTTCTATTTACCGTGCCTAAAATGTTAGGCTATATTTTACCTATTATTTTCTGTTTATTGAGTCTAAATATCTAATTTACATATTTTGTTTTTATTGAGTCTAAATTTGCGTTTTAATTTACATTGGCTTAAATATCCTCACTGGTACTATTTTGAACTTCAGCCTATTGCCTTTTTTAATTAAATTTACACAACGTATCTCAGTTCAACACTTAAAGGTCTCCATAATATTTCGGAATTTAATTAAAGCATCTAAATAATAAAAAGTGATATTTTTATGGCCAATATTTTTTTTTACTTTATAATCAATTGAGTTGATGTTTTACTTGATGAAAATCCATATTTATTAATTAAATAAAAATAAAACTTAGTTTTATTTGATTTTCGTATTTATTAAGATATAATTCAGTGACAGCTGTTTCGGTACGCTGTAGCTTCTTCAGACATGTTAAATTATGAATCGTGTTATTATAGTACATATCAACTGATCTAAGTAACAATACAACAATAATTTATTTGATTTTTTTTATTTGACAATGGCGATTCATTCAAATCGAGTTGAGAATTTAACAGTTTATTACTACCTTTCAATTTATATTTTTTTACTTTAGTTAAACTTAATTTATTTTATTAAGTTCATAATTCTTGCTTAGCTGCATTTTTCTGTTAAATATTATGTGGTATTGCACAATTTCTAATCTTAAAATAAAAATTCAGAACCTATTTTACAGTTTTTCAAACATTTTAGAAACCCAAATCTACGTTTTAAGCTTAAAAATCCAAGATTAGCTAATTGTATGAATACAGCATCGTTCAACAGAGTGGGTGAAGGAAGAACAATCCTGGAACTCATAAAGAATAGGAAAAGAACTTGGATTGGTCACTGGCTAAAGAAGAAACTGCCTGCTGACGGGATGCCCTAGAAGGAATGGTCAGTGGAAAGAAAGTAGGGGCAGAAAAAGACATAATATGATAGACAATATTAAAATAAATGGTTTGTATGTGGATACAAAAAAAGAAAGCTGAGTTAAGGAAAGCGTGGAGAATGCTGAGTTTGCAGTGAAAGACTTGCTCTTGAGCACAACATTATGTATGTATCGTACAAACCCGAGTTTATTAAACGAACTCGACAGACAATGAATGTATTATGATAATTCGTATATTTCACACGATTCTATTATTACGTAAATAGCACGGAAAAAAACTCCTGCAGTTGATAGATTATAGACCTACTTTGTCAGTTCTTTAGGAAAGTCCATTGTTTTCTCAATTCGTTACTCTGTTAGTAGCTCTATTAATACTTGTTTAAGATGTAAAAGCCTACCTTACATTGACTTCCTTTCTTCTGCAAAGTCAAAAACCGTTTAAACGATTTTGGAATTCTACTGTACATTATGATCTTAATAAATCAGTTGAATTTGGAGAAAAAAAACAATTCTGGATTAGTGAGTCTCAGTGATAAAAAAATCTATTGGATCAGAATAATTAATTTTAATTAGGGCCTATGTATTTAAATAAATATGAAATTATTGTATTGTCACGGGTTCTCTACAAGTATACAAGGTTTCAAGTCGACCCAATGTTTCTAAGTGGGTGAAAATCGCGTTGAAAGATTCCGTTACATTGATACAAAAACACTTTTTTTATTTTCTGATGATTAGGGCCAGGATTTTAGAAAATACATATGAAATTATTGTATTGTCACGGGTCCTCTACAAGTATTCAGAGTTTCAAGTCGATCCGATGATTTTAAGTGGGTGAAAATCGCGTTGAAAGATTCCGTTACATAGATAGATAGATAGATAGATAGATACAGGTCAAGCTAATATAAAGCGTGTAAAAATACTCTACTCCACAGTTGTTACTACAAACAAATGCTACAATTGCAAAAATAAAGTTAATTGAACGTCATAGGTATAAAGAAAATGAACATTTTTTAAATTATTTGTTTACATAGTTTATAAATTACGCTCTTAACAGCTGGACAGTAGTATCGAAGAGTTCGGTAGTTAGGTGTTCAGTGTACCCAAGACATTTTCATAAAATACGACTTAACTATATGGCAGCAATAAATTATATAGTTTATTAAGTCTTAATAAGGCCTATAAACTACTAAAAACATCAATTACATTTATATGTAAATGAAATCACTGATATTGTAATTTACAAAAATTTAAGTTTATTAGGCCTCATCTTTCAAATCAAAATATCTAAAGAAATAATCAAATTAAATCTGAAAAAAAATTTATATATATGCTATATACATATGAGGTATAGAAACTCTATACATAATTATCTAACAACCCTTAATTTTAAATAATATTTTTACACAACATATTTGATGTGAATTTTACTCAAAATAAAAACAAAGGTCATAATAACAATAATAAAAATAATCGCATTGTATTACTATTATATAAATAATTAATTATTTATTATTATTACTATTCCATAGTAATTCTGCCCGAAGGCAGGTCCTTCACTGCAATCATAGCATTTTCATGCTATGCTTCCAGCTTTACTAGGGAATTGTGTAGGTGTGGTAGCTTCCCGTTGCTTTCCACACCGGTGAATGATGATGGTGATGATGATGATGAGGATGATGATGAAAATGATGGTCATATGATTTCGGGGACCGTTTGGGCATTGTTACTATTATAGGCTATAATTACTTAATCAAATGATTTAGCGCTTACTTGAAAATCCATTATGTTTATTAATTATTTATTGTTTTTTCATAACAACATGACGCGCCTGTTCTAATTCAAAGCGGGTTACTCACCTTTTTTTTTAATTTCTTCTTTTCGTTTGCACTGTCTTTTCTTCTTGTTTTACCTTTTCTTTTACCTTTTTGTTAACTTTTTTCTCACATATAAACACAAGGACAGAACACACACCCAGACCCAAGGTAGAGATTTAAAATCCCCTACCCTGCCGGGAATAGAACCCAAGTCGCCGGAGTGGAAGGTAGGGACTCTACCGACTGCGCCACGGCGACGGACAATCTTAAATTTCAACAAAACGGACCAAAAGAAAAAAAAAATAGATGGTGTGCAGAATGAAATACGAAAAGTTGAAAATAAGAACACCCAAATATATATCCGTTAATAGTTTAGCGGCCGCTATGTTTTAATGTAATCAATAAAAAAGTAAGGTCAAGCTCATAACCAGTAAAATAGGATCACTAGATGTAGGAGTATAGCCTACCTGAAATGAAAATTTTAAAACAGCTCCAGTGGCCGCAATTTTCGAGTTTTTACTGTTAAACTCGGTATAGACTTTCAAAATAATACGAGGAAGGTCTTCTCCAAAAATAAACGAAATCCAATCATTATAAATGGAAGTTTACCTAAAACTTACTTTTTACTTTTGAGGGTCTCTCCACTTTTCAGCGGTTACCCTGTATTCCCATTCGCCATTCTTGCCGATCACGCCATTCATCCTCCTCCAGACCTCGGTCGTTCATCAATCTATGGATCTCTCCTCTCCAAGTTGTTCTTGGCCTGCCCCGTTTCCTTCTACCAGAAGGTGACCATTCCAAAAGATTTTTGGGCCACCTATCATCCTCCATTCTCTTGACATGGCCATACCACTGAAGAGCTCGTCTTTCAATCCTTTCCACCACTATCTCCTCCATATCCATCATCTGCCTCACTTCTTCATTTCTTCTTCTCTCCAACCTGGACACCCTGGCACTGCGTCTTATTCCATCCATCTCCACTGCCAAGATCTTAGTTTTTTGTCCCTCTACCAAAGTCCATCCCTCAGCACCGTAAGTCATTAATGCTTTCCACAACAGACTTCAAAATCCTCTTCTTCGTGTGGTTTGACATGGTCCTACTCCACAGTACTCCATTCAACATTTTTATGGCTCTTCGTGCTTGTACTAACCTACTATCTACTTCAGCTTTACAACTCCCTGATTCATCAATAAGTGATCCCAAATATTTAAATTTTTTAACAGCTCTAATAATTCATTGGGATAGGGATATATCTCGTCCACTTCCTCCTACTATAATATATTCAGTTTTTTCCATGTTTACTCTTAATCCTCCTATTTCAAAAGCATTTAGAAGTTTTCTCATCATGTATTTCACATCCTCACGACTCTGAGCTATTAAAAATTCGTTGGTTTAACTGCAGTCCTATACATTTAAGTAGTATAAGTTAATAATTAATATTTCGCCATAAATATGGTCTCGCACTTTAAAACGGGAAGAAATAATACAAGTATTTAAGAATAACGTGCATAGGAAATTTATTGGACGAAACAGAGACGAACAGACAGGCAATAATTCTAGGGTTAATAAAAAACCAGCAGAAGCATCAAAATCGGGCCATAAATTCGACTTACTGAAGATTTCTCTTAGTATACACAGGTCCTGCGTGACGGATTTCTGTTTGGTTCCTGTTATGACTTGACTTTGTATATTGATTTGTTAAAGTCAGTTATTTCAAGCTATAATATTGACTTTCATTCTTTTCCCGTGAATTCGTAATGTAATGTAAATTTAATTTCACAATAGTATAGACTATTACAATGCGAAGTTGGGAAGTGGTTTTTAAAGAAGCTCAGTTTTTATTTCCGAGATTCTGTAAAACACTTCACAATCGTGCGTTGTACATTATTTTCTGCACGATGGTGTTTTCAAAATAATAAATAATGGTAAAATGATAACATATTTGTTGAAAATATTTGCGTTCGTTACAAACAACAGACTAACGATAACAGTGTGGCCAAAGTTTTTACGGTAAATGCCAAAAATAATTTAGTTGAGACTACAGCAGGTCGCGACACCAATCAGTCATAAAATGGCGGCAAGTACAAATTTATTGTTTTATATTGTTTCAAATAAAGTTCAGTTCATTTAAAATGCAGTGATTTGTTTTGTATAATGTATATTAACACAAACGTTTGGATATATTTTTGTATATACATTGTACATGGTATACATACATAAAGGGCAGTAGTTTTACTTCCCGCACGAGGTAGATCATATGTAATATTACAGTATAATTATTATTTAGGTTGGCAACCCCGAAATGCAGGAAATTGAACTTTCAATCATGGTCGTCATTGCTGTAAGTATGGCAGAACGCACTATCGAGCAAAAACAATCAATATTATATATATATATATATATATATATATATACATATATATATATACCCTGACAGTCCCGGACTGGTGGGCCACACCGGGATTTTTCGAGGTTTTCTTGGGGTTATGCCATTTCCCGAATTTCAACCCATCAACACTCTCCACTCCTCTTCCTTCTCTCGTCGTGCCATTCATCTTCATTCATTAATGTCATATCAACTCTCACCTCATTTCATGTTGGATAAGAAAATAGCTCTGGTTTAGCATATCAGGTGTTTAAACTATGTGGTTGTGGTGTTCTAATGGAGTAATACTTAAGTAGTCCCTCATGACTCCGAGCTTTGTGTCAACTTAGGTCAGAATAGTATCAATATTACAAAATTATGTACCTTAATGGTCCGTCTCCTCAACCCCTTAGGTTATTGAAAAATTGTAGACCTTTTGGGTCCAGTCCTATCATCTGCAGAGAAAGCAGGTCTATTGTCATCGATCTTCATTGAAATACTGGTTTGCTTGTGATAATTTTATAGAGAAGATTGCGTACACTGGGCGCGTTCTAGTTTAGTATCAAGTTTTTTTTATTTCTTTTAGAATTTCAATATTCCTGTATATTTATTTTGTTGGAATATTCTCTCTATGTAATAGTGTGAAGGTGTTGTTAATATTTTACATATAATGTACTGCCTGAATGATATGTTTTACATTACTGGATTTCCCTTCCGCGTATACGAAATCTTTAAAGTGCTCTTTAAAATTTAATATTAAAACTTCTGCTGGTTCTGCCTATATCAAATTTGTTGCAATATTTACAAGTCAATTTATATACTCCTTTGTTGAATAGGGCCAAATGGAGTTTATAAGCCTCTCTTCGAGGCCTTTAGTGTCCAGCCAAAGTTAATGGCGGTATGAGTCATGTGTGTGTAAATACTTGATGTGTCGAATCAGGAACACCATAATATACCACATATCACCGGAGAGTATATTTCATCTCATTCTTTCCACAAAGTAAAGATGAGCAACACATTGAACCGAAAAGAAGGTTGCAGTGTTAGGGTCTTAAAACACAAAACTCATCTTTACCAATCAAGTTTAATCATATCCTTATGTTTTCAAAACAAGCAGACTACGGTTCCATTAGTATAAAGCAGGGGTCACCAATTGGCGGACCGCGGTCCGGATCCAGACCCTCGGGTTTTGGTTTCCGGACCGGTTAAATATCGAATTAATACAATTTTTTAAAACCGGTTAAATATCGAATTAATACAATTTTTTTAAAACCAGTTAAACATCGAATACAATGATTTGTACTAAATTGCATGTCATTATAATATTATTTGCTCGGTTGGCAGTATTGCTTATGGTCGGAGATTTGACTGAAGATGAACAGGATTCCGTTTGAAACCTGGTATCGAGAAAAACATGAAATTTGTGAAGTGAGATATTTAAATATTACTCTGACCATATGTTAAGTTTATCATAAACTTATTAATAATTATTAGAATTAATAACTGTGTACTACTGTGCTGTATCCTTTCAGTATTTACCACGTGTTTTGTTTAATTTGTGCAATTCATACCCATAACATAATTTAAGTAATTTCCTTATAACATTAGTTACTTAATAAAAGCTTCGTATGTTTAATCAACTGCGGTTCCAGACCACGACTTAATGTACTACTTTGAAAATGGATCTCCGTGAAATATTATTCGAGACCCCTGGTATAAAGGATGACTATAAGTTTAATGCATTAATAGTTGGCCCTATTGCTTCTGAACTGCACTCATAGAAAAGGGAAGATGCTTATAGTTGCGTATTTAGCAAAGACTAAATAGAAGAAAAATCAATGTAACATACATTTTTCTTGGACTGTAATAATATTAGTGATTAGAAGTGAAGTAAATATACCGGGATAGATTATCATCGACCTTCCTTCCTACAATTCCACTACTCTACCCTACTCCGTCTTCCTTTTCCGCAAAGCAGCGACACGCGAAGTCTACTGCGCCATACTGCTGCAGGATAGTCTGTTCCTATACCCCTAAACTTTTTTTTTTTCAGATACCCCTTATATAAGAACCTACGATATTTCAAATTATCAACGTAAAACAAATCGTTATATTTTCTGATCGAATATTTATGTATTTTACCACCGCTGTGATCTCAGGGGTAATCTTGCTACTTCTTTCGCTGTGGGCCTGATTTCGATCCCTGGTCAAGACAAGTTTCCTGGACTATTTAGCTCATGCCCCAAATGGGAGTCAATGACCAATCACGATTCAATGTATCTTGTTTTACAACCAATCACAGTCGTGTTTCACCCGATATTTATCAATTAAGTTTATCATATTAAAGAAAGCTCTTCATTTTTAATATTCTGAACAGGTTAGAGCATTATTTTGCAGTTACTGACTCTCTAAGAAATACGTTAAATATAGCAATTTATATATTAAGGTGTAAGAATCCTAGAATGCATGTGGCTACCAGATTATATATATATAGTGCACGAATGTAATTAGAGTTTGCTTGCGGGATGTAATAGAAAATAATATTTAGCAATTGATTATACCATAATAAATGAAACCACTGTTTGCACTTTCTTAAACGTATTATTTTCAGAAAAATATAACTGATATATTTACATCATAGAACATCAGAAATTAATTAATAACATATAATGGTTATAAACAGTTTGATGTGTTTCATTTTCTCTCCACTAGGGTGCATTTTTACAATATTGCGATCCGATTTGGCAATAAATAATATGATCTAGTTGAGTGATGAACAAATGAAACATAACAAACGTTTCTCATTTGTTTACAAACATCGCCGTTTACATTAAATTTATAAATATTTTAAAATAACTATATTTAAATAATGATTTGTAAGTGAACAGCTTAATTTTATTCCTTAAATAGTCCTAAGAAATGCCACTCTTGATTTTCTAATTCTCTAGATAATTTGGAAATCACTCGTGGCATTACTTATGATAATGTTTTTTTTTTTGTTCTTTTCTCACCTGCAACACAAATGTCAGGAAACTTTAGGCATAAACAGTCCCCGAATATCATCTGGCCATCATAATCATCATTATCAGTTTCATCACGTATAGTGTGTGAGTGTGAGTGATATACATATTTCGTTTTATATGTTAGTGCTGTTTCGTGGGAGGATCTTTATTGAACTCATCACTCATTCGGGGCGGCCCTTCATGTCTTTGTGTGCTCAGAAAAGTATGTGTGTGATCCAAGCTTTAAAACCCCACTCCCGATAGGTCGTGCCACAGAGAGGCCCGGATGGCATGAAATACATAAGAAGTACGTATAAGGTGAGAGGTTAAACTACAATGGAGAAGAAAAAGAATATTTAGATATGTAAATTTTGTAGAAAATGTAAGCGAGTGTTTCCAGCATGTAGGCCTACAATTCCAAATACTGTTTGAATATGTGTTTGTCAGATTACCCCATAATGTTTATGAAATGTCTGATTATGATAGAAGAACTCAAATAAGAAAATTATTAATAGTATCACCATCAACCATGCAAGTATTAGACCATGTGGCCTGTTACCGTCTCAAAGAGGAATATTCCACCCAGCGCTTTTTTGGATGTCCCAGCAATATTTTGCCTTGATAGCAGTAACGAAGCGTGGTTTTTGGAATTCTATGAGATGGCATTCGTTCAAGATGGGCTTTCCAATTGTTCTGGTAGTTTTGTATATGATGGAGAACGGGTTCTACATCCAGCTCTTCCATTATTTTCTAATTTAATTTATGGCCCCGCTCTCTACAGCCTGCTGTACTGCGCATAATTCGCATCTCATTTGCTGTTATTCGACTTTCATATCTTTTTCGTATTGTCCATCCTTCACTACCATAACTTAATACTGGTCTTGCGAGAACCTTATAAAGCCGTATTCTTGTGTTATTTTGTACTAAACATGGATTCATTAATACTGTTAATTATACCCCTTGTTTTTTTTTTGTGAAATTTGTGATTCTCTTTGATATATCAGCTTCACCTTGAAATGTAAATTATAACCAAATAATTAAATTAATTTACTCGTTCTAAAATTTTATCGTCCAAAACAATTTTGCTAGGTAATTTTCTTTGTATTATTGATAGTATATCAACTCTTAATAGTGGTAAATAAAATACTACAACTCAGAAGTTACTATTTTTACCACTAACATTCTTAGTTTCTTTATAGGCCTATTACCTCCTTTGTAAACATTCGAACAGCTTATGTATTTCAAAACTGTCACTGTTCGCTTTGTTTTCTTAAGCGTTGCGTATTAACTATTTTTCGCTCTATTTGATCGATAGCTTTCTTGATATTGTTTAAAACTTTTTCTTGTTCTTCTGCATAGTATTTTGTCAATGTGAGCTTCTGTGTCTTTAAGTCTTGCAACACGGGGTCCCCATTTCCATTTGGTGTTGGTGGTTTGCTGTGATGGGTCATTAATTGCTTACATTCATATGCTTCGTTTGCAACCGTGCGTAGAAAGGTACTCATCATTCTTCTTTGATATGCTTGGAGACTGTTGCGGAGTTGGAGATGAGAGACCATGTCCGAAACCATATCGAAGTACGGAAGTACGCAAGTGTCAAGTTTTTCACTTCTAAGTTGTCAACAGAATGAACTTGAGACTGGAATTCCTTCCATATGAGAGGAATCCGTTTTATTATTTCTCTTGCTTCTCGTGAATGGAGACTAAATGCCCTAACCCTAAGTGGGATCAAATGTATATATATGTAGATACTCCCTTGAGGTTGTGTGGCATCTACAGCATAGAAGGCGCTACCAATAAATTTAATTACAAACCTCACCGGGGAGGAATTTACCGTTCCCCAACACTCATTAAAAGATTATGTGGTAAAACCTTAGTTATTAAGCCCATGTTTGTATCTAGCACATCTAAAGCGGCAAAAGGATGAAAAATAAGATGTCAAAAGTGGCCGAGATTAGTGTCCAATTCATAGTTCAAGGTCAAAACTCGAACAAGATTAGTATCGAGTCCATAGTTTTCGAGGTATTTGTCACAGTCCCGACGATACTTAAGCCTAAATTTGATTTATACCGCCGCCGCTAGAGGGGTAATAGAGGTGAGAAGAGGTAGGTGAAAAATAAAATGGCAACAGTGACCGAGATTAGTGACAAATCCATTGTTTTTGGAGTTGCTATAAGTTGATTGGCGACAATGTAGATATCACTTTAAGCTCAAGTTTGTACCCTGGCATCTCTAGGGGATAAGAAGTGGCGAAACTGAATGTCTAAAATAAACAATATTAGATGTTTCTGGGGTCGCTAAACTTATTATTAGCAGTACTGATGACATAAAGTATTAACCAAGCATCCATAAGGAGTGAGAAGGTTGAAAATAATATGAATATAATTATCGCTATTAGTGTCTATTCCATATTTTTTGGGATTGCCATGAACCCTAATTTGACCCTTGGCATCTCCAGAGGGGTTGCATGTAGAAATAATATTAACCCATTCACTTCAGGTTTAAATGCTCAATGCATTTTCCCAGAAGCCGGATTTAAGTTACCGTAAATTATACTACTTTCAGGCATTCAAAACAAGCAAAAGATAACGGTTTTTGAGATCACAATAACGGCGAAGGCCAAAACACATTCCTCTACTATTCATAAATGTTTAAAAAAAAAGATTACCCTGCCAAGGGATGTACAAAATATTACAAAATGTATAACGGCAGAGTTAAGCCAGTGTACCTCGTCTTCTGAGTTGAAGGCCATTTAACTGCCGGCGAGTGTACCACGTATTTTGAGGCGAATGGGTTAAAGGACTTATATTAGTGTTGAATCCACAGTTTTCGGGGTCACCGAAATGAATAGTGACACTCCCGATGTCGTTTAAGTCCAAGTTCAATCTCCATCAGCATGGAGATGAGAAGGAGAGAAAAACGAAATGTCCAAATTGACTGAGAATAGTGTTGAATCCACCGTTTTCAGGGTCGTTATGCTAATCGGTGTCAAGATGACGGGGATGAACAAATACCCAGGCAATCAGCTAGTGTAATAATAAAAAAATATTTTGCTCTATGGAGTTGAAATCTGGAAAGTCTAACTTGGAAATTTAAGGTTTGCTGCAAAAACAACTAGAACAGACAAAATCAAAAATATCCCAAGTCATAAATCAGCGCAAATGATTTTTTTTCAGATCCTTATTTTATGAGGTAACTAGAAGAGATAGTTGAGGAATGAGGATATAAGGAGCCAGTATTGTAGAAGACACAGAACAAATAATGTCTTATTTAATACTTAATACAGGCTTTCCACTTTACAGCAGTTTGCCTTTGATTCCTGCCTTCCAGAGATTCCTATCTTCCCATTGTCCATCTTCCATACCCCTCTTCATCATGGCGTCATACATTCCCTCATACCATGCTCTTCTACTTCTCCTTCTCCCCTTCTTCCTTCTGCCTGGTACCATCCAATCCAACACCTGTTTAGGCCACTGTTCTTCCGACATCCGTTGTACATGTCCATACCACTGTAGAGCTTTCTTTGTTATTCTATCGATAACAGTCTCTTGTGCATCCATTTCTTGTCTGATATATGTATTTCGAATATGTTGTAGCCTGGATATTCTCATACTTCTCCGTAATCCATCCATTTCTGTCGCTAAGATTCTTTTCTACATCCTTTCATTTATTGTCCAGCTTTCTGATCCATATTGTCCTTTATATCCCTCCTCATCACACTGTATATTATGCATTATCTTTTACGGTCTCACTTACCAAAACATGGAATTCCCTTCCGCCCTATGTCAGAGACTGTCAAACTATAACATCCTTCAAAAACAAATTAAAGAATATTTAATAACAAACTAACTTATACACCTCACTGATAGTATTCTTTTAACAATTATAAATTTAATTATCTATGAAAATAATATTAAGAATAACAAATATTTTCTTTTGTTTTGTTTTAAATGTTGTACAAACGTAAAATTAGTTTCTATATCTCATTATTTTTCTTTCTTGTCTTATATATACATTAGACAGGGACAATTTAATATGTCTTGATTGTATACATTTTATTATTAGTTTTAGTCTTAATTTTAACTAATCTTAACTAGTTGCATTATAGATCGTAATATAATAGATATTATCTTTTTGATCAAATTTTTATTTAGTATTTAATATTAGAGTTCATTGTGATTGTTATATTCTGATGTAATATATGTTTGCCCTGGTGAGTGGAAGAGAATGCCACATGGCCTTAACTCCACCAGGCTAAATAAATAAAATCTAAAAATCTAAAATCTATACTTTCTAGTATTGTCTGTATAATCTCTTTTTTTGTTTTTCTGGTCAAATTTCTATTCCATAGAAGACCATTCAGGGATCTAATCGCCTTCCTTGCACAATTTACTCTGTTAATAATATATGTTTCAAGTACCAGATTTATTTATTATAGATCCAAGATATTTAAAACCTTCAATACTTTTAATTAACATATTATTTATTTGTAGGTCTTCTGAATTTGCTCCGATTACCATATATTCTGTTTTAATATAATTTATCTTCAGTCCACCTACCTCAAATGCATCAACCAACTTTCTAATAATATATTCTATATCTTCTTTATCTTGTCCTATTATAATCTGGTCATCAGCGAATAATAAATTGTGCAGTAAATGACCATTAATGTTGATTCCCATCCCCCGACATGACTTATTCCATTTTATTAATACATCTTCTAAATATATCTTGAACAATGTTGGTGACATCCTGCATCCTTGTCTTAATCCTTTTGTTATATCAAAATCTAGGAAACTCTATTTCCAACCCTACTTGCTTTACACTCATACATTCTTTTTATAAAATGTATGAGAGATTTAGATATTCCAAATTTCTCCATTGCCACCCAAACCTTTTTGATGGGTACAGAGTCATATGCTTTTTCTAGGTCTATAAATGCAATATGGGCTTCCTTTCCTTTAGCCAACATTTTTTCTGAGATCTGCCTAATCATAAATATATTATCAAGGCACGATTTACCTGCTGTGAAACCTGTTTGTTCTTCTGAAATTTTATTTTTTATTAGTTCCTCCAATCTAATTTTAATAATTGTACTTAACATTCTACTAATTGCTGCCATAACACTGATCCCTTTATTTGTGTTTATTGCACTAATATACGATAACTTCCACTCATCTGGAATAGGACTTCCTTCTATCACTTGGTTAAAAAGTCTAGTAAAATTTCTTATAATTCCTGAACCACCATATTTAATTAGTTCCATGGTTATTCCTTCTGGACCTGCCGCTTTCCATTTTTTGCTGTTCTCAACACGTTTCTTACCTCGTCTTCTGTAATAGGTTCTATTAAGTCACCCTTTCCATTATCCAGTGTAGCATAGTCTATAAATTATCTCCTAGTTTCTGTTAAAAGCATTTTAAAATATTCCTGAAAAGTTTTCATTGGTACTAAATTAAAACTCTTTCTCATATTATCATTTCGCATGTTTGTAATTATTGTCCTCCATGCTTGGGCTGACTTTGAATAGCCTACTGTATGCTCGATTTCTCCACATATCCTATTCCACATTTCTTTTTTATGTTTCCTGACTTCTGCTTTAACCTTTCTTTTAAGTATGTTATAACTTTGATAATCTTCATCTTTCTTGGAACTTAAATATTTTTGATATGCGTTTTTCTTTTCTGTTATGATATCAAGAATTTCCTTATTCACCCAATGGTTTTTATGGTGTTTATCATTTTCCAGACCAAATGCTTCTCTTGCTGCTTCATGTATATATTTTTTCAAATGTTCATAAATAACGACCGAGTTCCAATCTTCATCAAATTTTAATTTTTCAGTGAGGCGTTGGGCTTATAGATTTTTAATACTCTCATCTTGTAGTAAATGTAGATTATATCTACATTTTTCTAATTCAAAACAAATCTTCTTAGAGTAATCCCTTCAAGATATCCGCATAATCATTCGAGTAGAGACCTATAGGACGAAAAGACATAAGACAATCGCGTATGAGCGAAGTAGAAACCATTCATGAAAGAGGAAAAGAGGAAGACAGCTTACATATGAACACGATATTAAAATGAATATGCGGATGGGGGGGTTTATGGATTGATAGGGATAACTGGAGAAAATTAATATCACCACAGACGTATTCCTGATTATTATTATTATTATTATTATTATTATTATTATTATTATTATTATTATTATTATTATTATTATTATCATTATTATTATTATTATTGTGTTACCACTACCAACACAAAAGAAATCGTCTGGTCTACCATTAGTTCTGCGTCTGTAGAATTGTTGGTAATTCAGAAGTATCTCTTGGAACCAGTGACATTCCATTATTTGTAGGCCTATGTGTTGTACCCAATCCCACTTGTGTATATGGATTTCTTCCACTAATCGTAAGTTATATATTATTATTATTATTATTATTATTATTATTATTATTATTATTATTATTAGGCCTACTATTATTATTAATACTAAAATAATGGTTGTTCCTTTGTTTTTGTATGGAAGTGAAAATTGGATAATGAAATCAAGGGATAAAAGCAGGATACAGACGGCGGAAATGCTGTTTTTACGTAATTTGAAAGGATGCACAAGAGCGGATAGAATAAGGAATGAAACTATACGAGAAGAATTAAATATATATAAAATTGAAGATAAAATCAGCGAAAATAATATAAATGGACAGAACACTTAATGAGAATGAACAACGAAAGAATACAAAAAGAACCTTCCTGTATAATCCCAGAGGAACAAGAGATGTTGGCCGACCACGTAGAAGATGGACTCCACTTTTAACTTCGACGGAACAGGCTGCATAGCCTAAACCTTGTAGTAGAAGAAGAAGAAGACTAAAATAATATTATTATTGTAATTGTTATTATTATTATTATTAATATTATTACAAAATAAAAAACGGTAGAGTAAACCGACTACAGGTCATAGGAGGCCCTTGGGATAGTGGGAGGTTAAGGCTATCATCGTTATAGACAATCGGCACGTGATGTCAGCTGGATTATCAGCCCTGCGTGACGGCTGCCTTTACCGCAGAACAAACGTCTGGAACCCATTTTAATTAGGGGCTGAGTAGACCCCAGGTTCATAGAGTTGCCACTTTAAAAATCCTGTCTCCGTCGGGACTCGAACTCGCGACCTTCCAGTTTGTAGTGCCTTACCAAACAACGCTTTTCCGTGTTTCCTGGAAGCATGAAATAGGAACTTCGACAATAGGCGATTTCAATCAATCAATCGAAATATGAAGTAAGAGCATTGCATTAGAGTATTCATTTACAGAAAAGCCTACACTATAAGATTAGGCCTATAGTAAAATAAAATTGCATTTAGAATGCAAGGTCTATAATCGATCGGAAAATTACCAGTTCCTATTAGCCTTTAAGCATGAATAAAAAAAACGTTAGAGGTTGTACTCCAGAAACAAAACGTCTAATTTGCAAAGACTGTACCCTGCATTTAAAACAATACAGCACTTAATGACCAATATTCAACCTCCGCCTCCTTATGCATATGTATAAGAAAATAATATTCCACTTGAAACATTGATATGAAATGGACAACGGTGGTAAAAAAAAATCTGTAACTACATCCGAATTGAATAATTAGGTCTAGTTTTTTGCTGTTAGCTAATAATGATAACCATAGAGTACTAATAAGTCATTCAGAAAGTAAAATAGGTTGGGAAGGGGGTGGCTCTCGCTCCATCATCATCTAACTTCCTTCCTGGCCACCAGGTTCCGCTAACGTCGCCATTTGAATAATACGTTTCCATCCGTAAGTTTTCCTGGCGTGAGCCATGCCACGATATCCACAGCATACTGTTCGGTTAACACGTATCAAGAAATAAATGTCCGTCACGCAGGAATTTCTCAGCAAGTCAAAATTATGAAATGTATTACAGAGCACTAGACAAGAGAAGTTGTATATTAATTTTTGATTCATAATGTTCTCCCCAAGAGCAGGTCTTTCACTGCAAACTCAACATTCTCCACTCTTTCCTTAACTCAATTTTCCTTTTTGTATCCGCATACAAACCATTTATTTTAATATTGTCTATCATCTGATGTATTTTTCTGCCTCTAACTTTCTTTCCGTTCACCATTCTGTCTAGGTTATCCGTCAGCAGGCAGTTTCTTCTTAGCCAGTGGCCAATCCAATTTCTTTTCCTCTTCTTTATAAGTTCCAGCATTGTTCTTTCACCCACTCTGTCTAGCACATCTTTATTTTTTATTTTGTATGTCCATTTTATACGTTCCATCCTTTTCCATGTCCACATTTGTCTTATAGGAGAGAAAAAAACCCCGAAAATAACCCCACCCAGAGTATGTCCCGACCGGGATTCGAACCCGGGCCCGCTGCGTGACAAGGCAGCACGCTACCTCTAGACTATAGCGGTGGACATATATATATATATATATATATATCTGTAGCCTGTCCACCGCTGTGGTCTCGAGGTAGCGTGCTGCCTTGTCACGCAGCGGGCCCGGGTTCGATCTCCGGTCGGTGCAGTTTTTCTGGGTGAGGTTTTTATCGGGGTTTTTCCTCACCTGTAAGACAAATGTCAGGAAAACTTTAAGGCCCTAACGGTCCCCGAAATCATATGGCCATCATCATCATCCTTATTATTATCATCGTCATCATCATCATCATCCTTCACCGGTGTGGAAAGCAACGGGAAGCTACCACACCTACAATTCCCTAGTAAAGCTGCAAGCGTAGCATGAAAATTCTATGATTGCAGTGAAGGACCTGCCTTCGGGCAGAATTACGATGGATATATATATATGTCTTTATATAACTTATATATATAATGTCTTTATATATAAAGACATAAATAGGTATATAAATAGACAGATAAAGAATCAGAGACTATTTCAGTTATGATACAATTCCTATCTGAGGTTATTTTAATTATCTGAATGAGTTTCGCCGATTTTAACTCCCTCTTTGAACAACGCCGCTTTCTAGAGTTTCCCTTGCTGGAAAAATTAATGCTAATTTAGCCGGGATGGAAAACGCGGATCTCGCTTACAGAGGCACATGCGCTGATTGTAGACAACCAAAACCAACAGTTGATAAATTAGGCCTAAAATGCGATGTTAGTAAAACAATGGTAATTTCGACGAACGCTTAACATGATGTTCATGAACTTGAAAAAAGATTTATATACTGGAGGAGCGTTTTGGCCAGTCTGTGGGAAAGAATCTCAAGTGCGATCTTGTAGCATTTTGCGATCAAACTTAGATGATGGTTTGGGCTTAGCCAAGAATAACAAAGGCAAAGTAAAAGCTATCAAGAATCCTTCAGTCCAGTCCCTCTCTCACTCCTAGCTAATGGTCATCCCAGGGGATTACGTGTGAGCCGATGTTTTGATAGCTTCTTCAAGCCCTCTTGTGTTGTTAGTCCCCACACCCAGCTTTTTACTTCTACAGGAGAACCTGAAAACGAGCAACCACTCTACTTAACCCCCTTTTTAATTTACAAGTAATAAACATCACTACTTATTGTTCAAGTATACTACATGCAGACTAACGCAAACAATTCAAAAACGTTCAAGTGTTTTTCAAATAGATTAAAATCTATGGAATAATATTTCATCTGTCTCTCAGGTAAATCTGTAAAATTCCTACATTCCACACCAGCTATCTAATTTCGATTCCCGGCGAAATAACGATTTTGAGTCTCCACCTATTGTTGGGCATATATATAACCATCCATAGTAACTCTGCCCGAAGGCAGGTCCTTCACTGCAATCATAGCATTTTTATGCTATGCTTGCAGTTTTTACTAGGGAATTGTAGGTGTGGTAGGTTCCCGTTGCTTTCCACACCGGTGAAGGATGATGATGACCATCATCATTATGATAATGATAAGGATGATGATGGCCATATGATTTCGGGGACCGTTTGGGCCTTAAAGTTTTCCTGACATTTGTCTTACGGGTGAAGAAAAACCCCGATAAAAACCTCACTCAGAAAAACTGCCCCGACCAGGGATCGAACCCGGAATCGCTGCGTAACAAGGCAGCACGCTACCTCGATATATATATAATCATCATCCGGTATCATGGCAGCTGCAGCCGTCTTCCGGAAACCAAACGCCATTCTTCTTTGTCCATCCATTGATCTTCCTCCAATCCTCTGATATTCATAGTCTCTTGTACCCCTTCTATCCAAGTTTTCTTCGGTCTTCCTCTCTTCCTCCTTTCCATTGGAATCCATTCCATAACAATTTTAGGCAAACTTTGCTCTGGCATTCTTTTGACATGGTCATACTACTGTAGCCTTTTATTTTCTATTATGTCTATGATGTCCGGCTCCTCTTACACACCCATAATTTCCCTTATTTATTTATTTCGTATTCTATCCAACCTAGATTGTCCAGCCGATCTTCTTAAAACATCAATTTCTGTTTTTAAAATTATTTTCATTACCCTGGTAGGAATTTGCCAAACTTCAGCACCATATGTTAAAATGGTTTGATACATTTGTAATTTTCTATTTTCTGTAATATTCTTGCTCCCCCAAACAGAGTTTAAAGCATTTATTGCTTGTTTTGTTTGTGCGATTCTATTTTTAATTTCCACTGTGTTATATATACATTAGGGTGTCCCAATAAATCTTAGTCTATTATTTTAACGCATACCCTTATTTGTATAATGTTAAAACAATTGTAAGTACAATTTGATGTACGTAGATCCATAGCAATCCGTGCCGATTTACTACGAAATATGTCAGAACTTGCTAACTAAGGCGAACGAAATTTGAACAATAATGTTTTTTTTATTGTAGGTTAGTAAATAGTTACACGTTTTGGGCATATTTATATTTTATTTACAAAATAAGCTTTTAGTTCTACAATCCTTTTATACTAACCCAGTACAAATTTTCATGTCTTAGGCCTACGTTTGTCTTTGTGTCATGCGACACTGTAAAATATATACATATATATATATATCCATCCATAGTAATTCTGCCCCGAAGGCAGGTCTTTCACTGCAACCATAGCATTTTCATGCTATACTTGCAGATTTACTAGGGAATTGTAGGTGTGGTAGCTTCCCGTTGCTTTGCACACCGGTGAAGGATGATGGTGATGATGATGATGACGATGATGATGATGATGATGGCCGGATGAATTTCGGGGACCGTTGGGTTCAATGCTTCCAGACATTAGTCTTACAGGTGAGGAAAAACCCCGAAAAAACCTCACCCGGGAGCCTGTCCCGACCGAGAATCGAATCCGGGCCCGCTGCTTGACAAGGCAGCACGCTACCTCGAGACCACAGCGGTGGACTACATATATATAACGAAATTTAAATAGGCTCAATTCTGAAAATGCATGCTATTATGCATTACAGGTACTCTTGTTGCTCCAACTACTTTCAACAAACATTAATCTGAAAATATAGAAAACTGTTCTAATTCCAGTTATATTTCATGGATATGAAACGTGGACTCTTACTTTAAGGGAGGAAATTATATTACGAGTATGTGATAATAAAGTTCTAAGGAACACTTTTGGACCAAAGAGAGATGAACAGACAGGTGAATGGAGAAGACTACTATTCAGAGAACTAATGGTCTTTATAGGAAGCTAGATATAATAAGAACACTTAAGTCTCGTAGACTACGATCAGCAGGACATGTGGCACGAATGGGGAATGAAAAAGGTAAATGGAAGCTTGTTGTACGAAAAACCAGAGGGAAAATGCCCAGTTGGTAAAGATGAAGTGATTTGAGGGAAGTACATTATACATGGGATGATTGTAAAACATTATATGGATGTATGGAGAGCTTATATTCGCGCGGACATGAACCTACGGGTTCGTTAGTGCCAGTGAGTACTTATATATATATATATATATATATATTAGGACTTTATTAGACTAAAAGTAAGATACATACAATGTTATTTACAAATATGGGTCGCACGGGCAGAAAGCCGTACATGCTGTTGATAGTCCGTTACAATAAAGTAATTTGCTATTACAAAATCATTCTTCCCTAGTGTACAGCATAGATAAAAGTCAAACATCACCCTTACACACAACATCACAGTTCTAACCACAGGACACGGCAAAATTGGTGCATATCTACAAAGATTCAAGATAACAGGAGATCCGACCTGCATCTGCAACAGAAACGTACAGACAGTCGATCACATTTTGTACGAATGCGAAGTGCTAAACAGTGATAGGAAAGTGCTAGAAACAAATATTACTAGGGCAGGCGGAAAGTGGCCAACAAGTAAAAGTGAACTAGTCATCAAATACTTAAAACATTTCCAGAAATTCGTAAATAGTTTAGACTTTGACGCTCTAATCAAATAAAGCATAATATAGACTAAAATAGTGCAGACAAAGGATGTGACTGCTACAACAAACATGTAATATTGCGCCATGCAATGGGGCATGCAGTGATTAATCATTATAAAAAAATAAAATAAAGTAATTTTTGGTAATAATATAACGTAAAACAAAAGAGAAAACAATAATATTACAGTTAGGTAAATAATACAATAACATTATACATTAATTAGGTTATGCATAATTATTAAGAATGAATAGTATTAAATTTTGATTATATATATTCCACTGCTGTGGTCTCGAGGTAGCGTGCTGCCTTGTCACGCAGCGGGAGGCCCGGGTTCGATTCCCGGTCGGTGAGGTTTTTTTCGGGGTTTTTCCTCACCTGTAAGACAAATGTTAGGAAGCTTAGGCCCAACGGTCCCCGAAAATCATCCGACCATCATCATCAGTATAACCATCATCCTTCACCGGTGTGGAAAGCAACGGGAAGCTACCACACCTGTAATTCCCTAGTAAAGCTGCAAAGCATGGCATGGCAATGTTATGGTTGCAGTGAAGGACCTGTCCTCGGGCAGAATTACTATGGATGGATATATATATAGGCCTATATATATATATATACATGACATGATAAGAAAAATAAATGCTCGGACGGGACTCAAACCCGGACCTCTGGATTGATACCCCTGTGCGGTTCCGATTACGCCACCGATGAAGTCTAGTACAAACATTCATTTTTCTTTTCATATATTCTCATTATTACGAGATGTAGTGGGATATATATATAGGGACTATATGTACGGTATCTAAACTGTGCTGTCTTCGGCAGTGGTAATGGTAATGTGATCCCACTATATACCTTAGGAGGCTCTTAAGATAGTACAAGGTTAAGTATCCCGTCTTTCTAAACAATCGGCACATGTCAATCGAGTTGCCAGCCCTGCGTGACGGCCGTCTTTACCCCACAACGTATGTCTGGTGTTTATATTTATTACAGGCTGAGTCGATCCCAAGGCCACGGTGTCGTCAGAAGGTTTAGGCCAGTTTAAAAATCAGTGGAAAGCTTCAAATACTTGGGTTGTACTATCAGTAGTAACATGAACTGTTGTCAATAAGTAAAGCAGAGGATAGCAATGGCGAAATAACCTTTTAACAAGAAGAGAAGCATTTTCTGCGGAACTTTGGCAAAAGAATTACGGAAGAGGCTAGTGAAGTGCTTTTTCTGGAGTAAGTTATAGCATTGTATGGCGCAGAGATGTGGACATTACGACGGAATGAAGAAAAGCGACTGGAAGCTTTTGAGATGTGGATATGGAGAAGGATGGAACGTTCAAATGGACAGACAAAATAAAAAATAAAGATGTGCTAGACAGAATGGGCGAAGGAAGAACAATGCTGGAACTCACCATGAAGAATGTTGTATAGGTATCGTGGCAACAAAAATTGAAAATTTCTCGTTCGCATCCAAATGTTATTTTATAATATTAGGAGATAAGTTAATACTTTTCGATCAAACATTAAGTGGGAAAGTGACGGAAAATGTTTAGATTAACTCAATCAGTGAATTTTTCTAAGTTCTACAGAATCATAGTGCGCATGCGCGAACGCTTAAATAAATTTCCGCTAGATGGTGAACATAAGTCTCAAATCAGGATGACCAGCCTTTGCAATAAATTCCCAAAAATATTTATAAGAAATGGGTGTACATTAACTTCCCCCTTCCTAACCTAATAAAATTAATTACAAGCATATTATTTAATGAAGTTTAAAATTTTCTGATAGCCTATAGGCTATATTAACTTGTCCTATCGAAACCTAAGAAATGAAATGAGTGAACATCAATTTCTTGAAATATATTTTCGAATGTTGGTTATTCTAATTTCATAGATATCTCCGTCATCTGGCGGAAATTTCCAGATTCCGCAAATCGAATTTACTGTTCGATTCTGTTGGTTTACAGACGATATCTTTCTTTATGTTAAAGTAGAAAGATATGGCATTCCTGGGAGAAGATTCAATCAGAAGTAAAATAACACACAATAACCAACGCCTAGAACAAGTACAAAATTTGAACTATTTAGGTTGTAAAATATCTTATCAAAATGAAAAACATGTGAATAAGAAAATCACCAAATTTACACAAATCTTAGTAATAATAAATAATACATTAAAAGCTAAATTAATACAAAAATTCACTTTTATACGAAGTAAGATTTGGACATTAAGAAAAGGTATTAAGACAGGAGCAGAATTAAAGTAACAGCCATTATTTTTCTCAGAAGAATAGCAGGATACACTCTTTTAGATAGAAAAAAGAATGAAGAAATTTTAGAACAATTAGAAGAAGAATCAGTAGAAGAAAACTCAACAGATATAAATTAAACTGGCTAGACTACGTAAAAAGAATGGATAATTCAAGAATCCCAAAAATGATGATACAATATAATATAAGCCCAAAGGACATCGTCGACCTGAGATCACAGGATCAGGATAAACTCAACTTTGCATATTTGTTGTAAATGCATTGCTTACTTAAGTAAGAGACCAAAATGATAAAAGACTGCTAGATGGGGCCGAAACAGGTCTACAAAGGCCTAATTCGTGACAGATGATGATATCCTTTTTATTAATTAGATTTTATACCAAAAAAAAAAGAGAAATTGAAGCCGTTAGAACAATTTTAAGTTTGGATTTCGCTGTTATAACGGTCGTATTAGGTTGATATATGGAATGTCTCTTTTCAGATAAGTATGTATATGTTATACTTAAATGTTTGACATCAATGCAAGCTTAAAATAACATAAGAAAAATAAATGCCTGGAGGGGATTTGAATCCGGACCTCTGTGTTGGTATTATATATATATATATATATATATATATATAAGAAAGATAAATGTTTATATTGGATTTGCCCGGTAGTGTAAAGTATAGCACGTTGAGATACCAACCCAGATGTCCGGTTCAAATCCCGTCCAGGCATTTATTTTTCTTATCATGTCAAATATATATATATCGTTGGGAGAAAATAAAAATGGTGACTGCTGAAGCGTTGAAAATATTCCCTCTAAAGTTTCAGCTTTCAGCTTAACTTCCCCCCCCCCACACACACACACATCCACTCTTAACGGTCCGACTTGAGTTATTAACGAACTTGATCTCACTTTTCTTATTAAAATGTAGTATGCCGAGTTTCATTGTGAAAAAAAAAAACAAAAATGGCTGCTAAAGCTATTTTTAAATTTTAGGTAAACCTTCATAATGTCTCAATTTTGCTGATTTTCAGGGAATGCCTTCCTCGATTTATTTCAATGGTAGTTACTGAGTTTCTTTGCCAGAAAAAAGCGAAAACTACGGTCAATAGAGCAATTTATAATTTTCGCTTTAGGTTAACCCCTACTCCTAATGTTCCTTATTTGCTGGTTAACGGAATCATCCAACGTTTGTTAATTGAGAAAAAGTTGCGACTAGTTGCGAAAAAAACAAACATATCGACAGCACACACCACACACACACATAAGTTACATACAATTATATATTCGTAATTTTTTATGTCTAGTTTGTAGGATGAAGTTTTGAAAATGTATTACGAAAAGGTTTCATATTTAGAACCTCAACAGCTTTCAGAATTCATTCATTCCACTAATACCTTATGATAGTCTACAATTTTGAGTTCTAGATTTCAAACCTATTTGCACGTATATATTTTTGTATGAAATATATCAGAATACCGATAAATATTACGAGAACTAGAAATAGAAGAATATAAATTTTAAATTGTGCATGCATTAAATATCTGGGCACTATAATCACTGATAACAATAATATTAATAAGGAAATAAGGATCAGGATTCTCCAGGCCACCAGAAGCTATCATGCACTTAAGAACCAATTCAAATCACAAATCCTAAGTCTGGATGCAAAATTAAAAATCTACAAAACCAATACTGAGACCAGTTGCTACTCGTATTTATGACAGCGAATCCTGGACACTAAGCAGAGAGAATGGAGAAAGACTGTGAATCTTTGAAAGTAAAATCCTGAGGAAGATCCTGGGACCCATAAATGATCATGGAGTATGGCGGATAAGATATAACGATGAAATCTATAACTTGTCCTCAGACCCTTTAAATATCTTGGATATTATCTCTCTATCTGGGATGAAAAGGATATCCCTGAAAAAAATACTAGTTATAATAAAAGTTTGGAAATTATTAATCAAGTTATGAAACCATTCCTTGTGCAAAAAAACACTAGATTACGTTTATATAACACTTTGGCTAGACCAGTGTTGACCTATGGTAGTGAAGCATGGACACTAAAAAGACAATATGAAAGCAGAATAACGGCTTGTGAAATGAGATTCACGCACAGAACAGCGGGTTACACCAAATGGGATCGGAAAAGGAACACCGATATCTTAAAAGAATAGAAGACTACGCCAATTTTGGAATATATTAAGCAGTACCAACTAAATTGGAAACACCATCTTGAAAGAATGAGCTCAAATCGGATCCCCAAAGCTGTTTATAATTATATACCAAGAGGACGAAGATCTCTGGGTCGTCCTATGAAACGTTGGAGGGAAAATTTTCTATAGGAAATTAACAGGCCTTGGCCTAATACTTGTAAGGAAGAAGAAGAAAGAAGTACTCAGACCCAGATATTGAAAATGTTATTTAAATTCACCGACTGAGATGGGTGGATCACATAATGAGAATAGAAGAGGAGAATACCGCTAGAAAGCTTTACACTACTGAGACCAGATGGAGGAAGAAGAAGAGGAAGACCGAAGCTGAGATGGATGGATGGAGTAGAGGAGGACCTCCGAATGCTCAGGGTCCGGGGATGGGGAAGGAGGGCATGGACAGGGATGCATGGAAGAGTGTCCTAACAGCATAAAGGGCTGTAGAGCTATAAGACGAAGAAGAAGAAAGAGGAGGAGAAGAAGAAGAAGAAGTAGATATACGAGAGATAAGAGAGGAAGAATTGTTAAAAAAAGGAGTATTTATGTAAATTAAATATCACTTCAGTAAGATGACAAAAACTGTACTTGATGAAAGCACATGAAAAAACAAATGAGAGTACTGGGTTTGTTATAAACGTGTCTAAAACTCACAGTGTTCCCTCTTAGTCGTATGACAATCATAAACAAAGCAATACTACTCTGTAGAGGTAGATTAAGGATTAATCGACCCCTCTAAAGTTTCACCCTTAAAGTAAACACAACACCTCCCTAACAGAAGCAGGAAAAGCATGACATCAGGGCACCACAATTGTAACCTCGATATACAAACTCTGTGAGCTGTGAAAGATCAGGCAGATTTGAACAGAAAAAAAGATCCACACTCCCTCTCTCACTCTGTACCAAACTTATATTTTGAAAAACCACACAGCTGTCACTTTGAGAGTACAGGGAGAATGCTTTAGGTTGATGGAAGAGGGGTTGGAACCCTCATGCGATATGGAACAGTGGCAAAGTAGTGATAGTATTGTTTAAAATTGTTTTATTGTTGAACCCCGGCCCACAAATGAAGAAAACTTGTATAAATGAAGTGTCAGTGCCAAGTTTTGTATTGTAATTTTCAAACGCTTGGACTTTTTTACAAAAATTCTAAAACCTCAGATATTTTACAAAAATGCTGGTAGTTGTTTTTTAACGACAAATATTAACTGTAAACTCAAAAAATGTTTAAATATTTAAGTACAAAAACTAATTCCAATTACATACCATAAATTCAGCAATTTTCTGTCATTTCAAAAATATAGGTTGTAAAGCATGTGTAGGCCTATAACCTCCTAGATGTAATAACATTTATATCGAATAAACCCCGCCTTCCAGGCGCCCCAACATAAGTAGTGGGTTACAATACGCCAGTACCAGAAGAGAATACCAGAATTGTCGAAATGACAAACTGGTGACATTGAATAAAATAAAATGTATCTTGTAGGCTTATGATTGATAGATTTTTAAATTATTTACAGTGAAATTATATATATATATATATATATAGTAGCTGGCCCGGCGAACGTCGTATCGCCTTTAAATATTTTTACATTAATTTTTCCGATGTTTTAATAGTTATCTGCTATTCGGGGCGGAAACAAATCCAACAAATCAAAGATCATAAAAATCGGTCCAGCCGTTCTTGAGTTATAAATAGTGTAACTAATCCGACTTTGGTTTGTATAATATATATAATATATATATATATATAAGTCCCGGCCACGCGTTGCTGTGGCTAAGGTATACGTTAAATTATGCTGTAGTAAACTAAGTGAGAAATCTAAATCAGAAAGTTTTTGTTTTACACATTTTTTTAGTTCTGGTACGTTAACTACACCCGGTATAAATATGGGTGATGGTTTATGTGGAAGTGGGTTTGTTGATTGAGATGAATTTATGTTGTCTGCATTCTCAGTATCATACATAAGTGTATCATAAGGATTATATACATTTATTGATGGAATATTTTAAGGAGGCTTGCTGATTTCATTATACTTTCGTTTTTTTTCTACGAACTTGTTGGCAGTTTGGATTTTCATCATCATCAAGAAGTCTCTGTATAGTAATATCATCTTGTGATATATTATAGTCATCTTGTTTTTCATTTAATTGAGGCATGGAGATTGTTTCTGTAATATTAGGCATATTATTGTAACTAACAGACTTACAGTTCTGTTATTCCGTTTCTTAGGGCCTTCATATGTTTTTAAATTGGCATTCTTCTTAAATGTAAGATTTATGTCACGTAGGCCTATACCAATTTGCGAAAATTCACTTGATATCTTATCATTCATGGTCTCTATAACTGATTCGCCATATTGTTCAATGTCCCTACTCGGTCCAGTTAAATTTAAATTAAGTTGCTTTCTTTCAGCCAGATTACTTAAAACTAATATTTACACATGAAATTAATATTATTATTAATATATTGAAAATAAAATAAACACAAACACATTTAAATTATGAAATAATCAATATTTGTAATTCAATTGAAATTCGCGGTTGCAACAAAAAGCACAGCCACCAGGTTAAATAATAAACCAATTACTTTACACGGCCATCTGTTAGAATCGTATGGAACTCACAGATAAGTATAACTCTTTGTTAAATAATAAACAAATAATTTGCAATAAAAATAATGCGACAATAAATTTAGTTATAAACTTCCCTAAGTCTCAAGTTGGATCAAACTGCACTCAGTGTGCAAAATTTTATTAAAATCGGTTCAGTAGTTTAGGATTCCATCACGGACAAACGTGACACGTAATTTTTATATTTTAAGATATAATATAGTAAAGCTGCAAGCATAGCTTTAAATGCTATATATATATATATATATATATATATATATATATATATATATATATATATCCATCCATAGTAAATCTGCCTGAAGGCAGGTCCTTCACTGCAATCATAGCATTTTCATGCTATGCTTGCAGCTTTACTAGGGAATTATAGGTGTGGTAGCTTCCCGTTGCTTTCCATATATATATATATATATATATATATATATATATTCTATAGTAATTCTGCCCGAGGGCAGGTCTTTCACAACAATCATAGCATTTTCATGCTATGCTTTGCAGCTTTACTAAGGAATTACAGATATGGTTGATTTCCGTTGCTTTCTACACCGGTGAAGGATGATGATGAAAATGATGATGATGAAGATGGCCAGATGATTTTCGGGGACCGTTGGGCCCTAAGCTTCCTGACATTTCTCTCACAGGTGAGGAAAAACCTCGAAAGAAACCTCACCCAGGAGTCTGTCCCGATTGAGAATCGAACCCGGGCCCGCGTGCATGACAAGGCAGTACACTACCTAGAGACCACAGCGTTGGACATATATATATATATATATATATATATATATATCAATTGACAGATTATATAGTTCCGAAAGTGTATAGTAATATGTAACCCTAACTTGTCTTCAAAATAATGTTGAAAAAAGACCAGTTCAGGAACCGGATGTATGGAGAGCTTATGTCGTGTCACCTTGAACCTCTGAGTTCAATAGTGCCAGTGAGTTAATTGTATCTGGGTATAGTATAAATGCTAAATGTTGTCTAATTAAACTTTAATATAACTTGCACGATTGGATTTATTATAATATAAAAATACATAATTACATTACTGTCTCATACTTAAGGGGACCGGATACCTCCTATCACCACAATGTTAAATTGTTAATATTTTGGTACACTCAGCTCCTAAACCATTGAAGATAGAGATCTAAATTGTTTACATTTTGTTGTTTAATGCTTGTTCTGTCTAATATTTTCAATGAAAATTACTCTCTTGATATTTCCACCCTGATATTTTCCCTAAAAGTCCAAAATTTAGAATAATTTTTCATAGTTATTTTTTTTCTGCCAGATTTTTTAACCAATTCTCATAATTCATACTTTAATATAAAGTCACTACTAAGGTAGCATGAGGTAAAAAAAAATTAAGTTTCTATCTTTAATAGTTTATGAGTTGAGTGTACCAAAATATTTACAATTTAACATTGTGAAGATAGGAGGTATCCGGTCCCCTTAATGTATTTTTAAACAATATTTTTTTTTTCTGACAAGAAATTTAACTAGTCATTCAAAGCAGAGACCACCAGTTTCTATGGTCTTGAGTCATCTTCCAGGGAGGTTTATTATCCCGCGACGTAAACAGACTCGGATTGTTGATGTGAAGAATTACACACTTCCACTGCTTCAATGTTTTCTATATGTCTTGCAAGAAATGGGTGAAATGAGCCATGGATCAAAACAGATAATTATTTCAATTATAAAAAATGTTGTACCTTATATAACACAGTCGTTCTCAACTATAATAATATATATTATAGTCTTCGTTACATTAATAAAATTCAAAGCTTTTCGAATACATGCTTCATCTTCAAGAACGTTCTTGATACTGAAATTATGTATATATTTTATACAGAGGGCTATGGCTGTTAGGTGTATTTTCATTTAATATATTTTTATAATTTATTAAATGAAAATACACCTTACAACAAAGCCCTCTGCATAAAATATATAAATAACTTCAGTATCAAGAAAGTTCCTGAAGATGAAGCATGTCTTCGAAAAAGCTATAAATTGTAATAATATAACGAAGATTATAACAAATATTACAGATGAGGACGACTGTGTTGTATAAGGTACAAACATTTTTATAATTTAAATAATTTTAACTTCAACGGTGTTCAAACATGATTATTAAAAAAGTACAGATAATTATCTGAAGGTACAAGATGAGGGCTACATGCTGAGTATGTAGTTGTTCGATTCCTTTCAATTCCTGAATATTTATCATTTGCCAAAATCGACATAATTTATGACGTTATGAGACGACTAATAAGTTAAAAGTTGCACAAACATCGTATAAATAAATATAATCGTGTAAACATTTAGTAAAAAAAACATTGAACACAGGTAGCAGCGTTATAAACATGTAGGGAGTGGCCATTCCTTATCTTATATATTTAAAGATATTTATACACACCTGCTGGACCAGGAAGCCCGCGTAACATTGACAGATGCAATAGTGACCTAGTTTTGTTAACAAAGAGTAGTTGTATGTTATGTTTATAAAATTATAAGATGTGCATATATGGTAAAATCCAGTTATGACAATGCACCTGGAGTGTCAACTAGACAACAAACTTAATTGTTGCTAACCTGCTGCTGAGATGAGTTTTTTTGCATCAGGTGTAAGGAAATGGCTTATGCAAAAACATTTACTTCTAGTTATAAACTAATTTGAAGTCATTAATACATATAGGAAGGGCGGAGGTGTCATATAGATTAGATTTTGAGAATATTGTATTCAAGCGTATGAAGTCAGCTTCAGAAGATACTAGCTCATCCTGTTCTAATTACTTATCCCAAGAAGTCCACTAAGTAACATATAAATGAATAGGCCTATATAATGTATTAAAAGGCAAATCTTAGCTTATTAGTCTCACAAAAAATGTAATTAAAATGATGAAATAACTTATATTGAAAAGAACAGATGAAAAGAAATAATTTCAAGCAATAATTTGTAAGTTACCCACTTATAAAATGGTGTTTCGAGGTGGAGCCCTGTCACAAGTGAAATTATAGTATTTCGATCATTTTTGAGCAGGTGATTAACTTCATAAGTTATAGGAGGTTGTAATGTTTCTGATGAAAAAGTAACATCTAAATATAAAATTCTAAGACTAATTAATTATTATATTTTGAAGCCTCATTTAGTCCAAAAAAAACCCAAGAAAAAGTATATAAAACATTTTTATATGGCAGCAAGTTATCACTGAAGCAAAGGACCGCTGGGCATACATTGTGTGTGTGTGTGTGTGTGTGCGTGCGTGCGTGCGTTCGTGTGTGTATGTATGTGCATGTGTGTGTTTGTAAATAAATTAAGAAATTTAACAACCTCACATAGAACCTTTAGAAAAGAAAAATTGTATAATATAAAACTAGATGGAAACATGTTCTTCCGATGGAATTTTTCAGGCTTCCAAAACAGTTAATTACATATCATCTTAGATAAAAAAGATCATTAAAAAATGATGGATGGAATTCACATTGAGGCCGAAACAGATCAACATAATTGCCTAAGTTCCTGAAATCAAAATGATGATGATGAAGTTACCTAATTTTCAATTGACCTAGTTAACATTAATTTAACCCAACTACGCTCATCAGATGTCAATAGTACAAAAGTGGCTATTGAAATTATAACTTCAGTCATTCATTCTGAGAATTTTCCTCGTTATTAATGGTTTTCTCCAATCAATCTTAGTAATTAACATGAATTAGTATATATATATATATATATATATATATATATATATATATATTACTACGGACTTTTAGACTATCAGTTTGCAACAAACATTCACAAATTTCCCTTAATTAAAGTTCTCCATCGTTCTCTGCCCTCTGTGTCTTCATCTGTTACACAAATTTCCTCATTAAATTTTGAATGTTGTTCTTCCAGGTTGTTCTTGGTCTTCCTTTTCTGGTCCTTCTTTCCATTTTCCATGCATAGACGACCTTTGGTAGTCTTCCATCCTGCGTTCTTCTTACGTGTCCATACCATTTTAGCCTTGAGTGTTCAATCTCATCCATTATATTTCTTTCTGCATTCATCCATATATGTATCTTCAGTAAATTATTAATATGAAAGTGGATATAAGAGTAATTTCATAAATATTAAAACGGAATTCGTAATGATCAACAAAATTTTAATATTTGAATTTTAAAATTTGTACCTTATAAAACAGTCGTCCTCAACTATAATAACTTATATTATAAACTTCGTAACACTATTAAAATTCAAAGTCTTTCAAAGATATGTTTCATCCTCAGGAATTCTTATGGTTTTGAAATTATTTTATATTTCATAGAGAGAGCTTTGTTTGTTGGGTGTGTTCTCATTTAGCATATTTTTATTTTCTGTTTCCTTGATAATTTCAATTTCTTTCGTGATATTGATTTTTTGTATATTGTTCTCTTTGTGGATTATTGATTGTTTTTATCTATTTTGGTTGTTAAATTTATGGCCGGTTTCTAACATTTATAACAGAAGTTATAGTTGAGGACGACTGTTTTATAAGGTACAAATGTAAAAATTGAAATAATTTTAACTTCAACGGTGTTCAAGCATGATTATTAAAAGTATAAAATTGTAATATTCAAATTGACTTATTATGGAAAGATTTAAAGTTGTTACAACAATAATAATCATAAAGAAATGATTTTTTTCTTCAAAAATTGTAATTAAAGAAAGGTGAAATAAATACAGTTTATGATTAGTAATGCGCCCCTGCTGTGCTAATAATATGCATATATTAAACAAATTTAATTTAATTCGTCCATTAACATTAGCTATACAATTAGCTCCTCATAGGCCTACATGATAAACGAATCTACTATTAACATGGAAAGTATCGTTAACCCTGATCCTCTTTTTTTCTCGATTATAGATATGAAACGATCGTGAACCTCCCTCCAGTACTAACAAATCTCGGAACCAAACTCATTCATATGATTTTTTTATTCACATAAGAGTACATATTAGCTAATTCTTCAGCCACTCCGGAACAACATAAGCTCTAACTGGATCATTCCCGAGATCCAAAATATACCTCAACCAGTTTTCTATCTGCAGTTGACGGTACATTTGATAACATTAATATGATACATAGCCTAAAGCTGGAGAAGAGCTATTGGAGATGAAAATCAGAAGGAAAAATTGGCGAAGAAATGGCTACACACTTAGAAAAAGTCCCGGTTTCGTTGATAATCATACCCTTGACTGAGGTTCTGAAGGGAGCAGATATGTAGTACGACCACGTTATATTTGGAGACGAAATGATCTTGATGATGAGAAAAAGAGAGATCTTGGAATGATGTGAAAGCTGTCACTAGAAAACGTGATCGTTGAAAGGATCCTACAAATTCCCTTTGCTACTAAATGGAGCCATGTAATAACTGTTACTACTATTAGGCCTACCACCACTAATGATACTACTTACTTTTATTTGTTTATTTTGCCTGATGGGGTTAAGAACGTAAGGTCATCTCTTCTACTTCACCAGGGTTAAATTATACATAAAATAACAATTATGAATTATCTACATGTTTATTAATGGTGCATAATAGGTGTAGGCTTACACAGTATAGGATTGACAAGGGAAAGAATGGAAAAAATAATAATAACAATAATAATAAAAATAATTAATAAGAGAAATTATGAATGTAGAAAAGGATATAGTACAAGAGATTGAAGAAATCCAACTAAGATAGTATGGACATATAATGAGAAGGAGGGACACAACACAGAAACAAACACAGAAGTATTGAAATCAATACCTCTTGGAAAGGGGAAACGTGCTAGACCAAAGCCAACGTGGATAAATGGAATTCAAGACAACATGAAGAAGAGAAATATGACAGAAGCAGACACACAAAAATGTAAAGTGTGGAAGAAAAAAAATTGTATATTTTGGTTGAGGATACCTGTGCATATAAACAGAAATAATCCTGAAATAAAACAAAAAATAATAATCTATAACTCGATTACGTAATTGGTGGGTAAAGAAAATTTAAAATATAAAGGAATAATTTAACGGTTTTTGAGTCGCGCAGTCCTTGATATACGAGGGGAGGGAATACCAGAATCGGATGACTAAAAAAAGGAAGGATGAGGAATAGGGAGATGTTCAATGTAGAGGAACAACTATGACTATTATATTATATTAAGCGAAAGGAGATAATATAAAAAAATGTGCAATGATTTGTTTAAGTGCAGAAACAAAAAAAAAATCTAATGAATGGTAAAAAATCCAAAAATTCGATCACAAAAACGTCTCTGTTAACCCTAAAACTGGCAATGTGTCCTGCATTGTTTTAATTTATTTAATATCTGTGATGAAACAAAAAATGAGTAGAAATTATTTAAATTTGCGCCAAACTATACAGCAATTTTCAATAATAAATTAACTGTTATGCATGATTTGTTTTCATTGGAGTCATACACATTTAAATAACCTGGTATAAGAAATAGAGTTTCGCCAATTCATATTTAACAATTTAACGAATATAGTTTCCTGATAATACGTAGTAACATTTTCTAAATAGAAAAATAATATTAGAAGTGGTTAGAGTACTATTGACAATATGGAAGTTTTTTTATAATACGGAGTAATTCATGTGAAATTACAATTGTATAAAACAAGTTTTGAATTTAACATTTTCTGTCGACATATTCTCACCAGTTCAACACGTTCTTCTTAATGTCTTTTTGTACTATTTTTGCAGTCACCTGTCTGCTTGTTTTACAAGTTTTACATCTTGCATCAATAAAGTTTTTATGTAACATATGTTTCTAATAAAAATTATCCCAACTAGTCTGGAGAAAGGTTAATAATTGCAGCTTAAAATACAAGTGTCCCTAAATTACTAACTTCAGATCTCTATAAATATATGTTGCACACAGTAAGTTAAACGGCCATTATATGGCAATTACACAGAATCGTAAATGTTTTCAATTATAGGAGTTTCTTTCTTTCATCGTTTGCGGACTTATATGAAATATTCATGATAAACAACATTTCTGTAAACTTAAGTTAGTTTCATACAGTAAACAGAACGACTTGACGTTATGCACCGTTTTACGTGTCTTGTGTCTTGGTAGATCGACCAGCCTCGTGGGCTAGTGGTCAGTGTTTGTGACTACTGTTCATGAGGTACCGGGTTTGATTCCCAGTCAAACCATAGGAATTTTTCCTTAAATGGTATTATTCATATGGTTACCCATGGTCTGGAATTTAGGTTAACTTTAGGTTAAGAACTCTCCTGGCACTTCATTATCATTTATCATCCATCATATCATCGGGGTAATGTAACTCCGCCTTTTAGGCGTCCCAAATTCAGAAGTGGGTTGCAATTAAGCCAATGCCAGGAGAGAACATCAGAAATGTTTTAATGACAACCTGCAGCATTGAAAAAAGAAATGTCTTGATAGATTAAGTGTCATCACAAATTAAGCCCATGTGGCTTGTTTCGGTCTCATAGATTCTCATTTAAAAAGTTGAATCCATCTCTTTTTCGGTCTACCAACATTCCTGTCTCCTTTTGGTTTGTAATTAAGTATAATTTTTGGTATGAATTCATGTTTCATTTTTTGAACATGTCCTTTCCAGTTTTTCTAGATTCTCTTTATTTATCTAAAAGTTTAAAAATATTTAGCTCATTTCTAAAATCTTCACTTCTTCTTTTATCTAGAAGTTTACAGCCAGGTACACTTCTTAGAAATCTTATTTCAGCTGCTTCTATTACACTGAGCAGCAAAAGAGAAACTTTTTTTTGTCTCAGAAAGAAAAATATGTGATTCTGATAGTATTTTTTCTCTTGAAATCAAATATGATACCGGTTTTTCTCCATCACGCAAGTTTCTGAGAGACAGGCATTTATAATTTCAAACACTTTAATATTTTCTACATTCGTAACTACACAATATTCGAATATTCGGACTCACCTAGAAAGTAAGAAATGATTTTCTGCTATATTTCGCCTGTGGAGCATCACTCTTGATGGTCCAACAATAATCGGCCAGCATATTAGGATTCCATTTGCCTTGATATCTCTTTTCCATATCTGAAATCTCCTGAGTTAGCTCATTTGGTTTTATTTTACAATGGACAAATGGACGAAAAAACGTTTATTAAAAAAAATATTTAAATCCATTAATTGAAATTGAAATAAAAAAAACTGTGGATGATGGAGAAATTCCGAATACATATTTGAAAACATGATAAAAAAAACTGCATTACAACTATTGGTACTCATGAGACAAAAATCATGTTGACCAATGTTATCTTCTCTTCTCTTTTAGTTAAAACCCAAAATTCACTACCATACAACAGTAAGTGAACTGCCACTGCTTTAGAAAATTTTAGATTTGTTTCCTTTCTTGTATTTTTAAATATTCTTTTAATTGACCCACATATAAATTAGATTTATAAAGTTTGTTAAAAACCTTCATTTTTAAATAGGAGATTTCATAACCCAGTTATTTAAAATGTTTCACTTGTTCAACGGGTTTCCCTTCCAGAATTATTTTAGCTCTTACGGTACCTGACCCTATAAAAGCCAAGATTTTCGTTTTACTTATTGATATTTTGAAATTATAATTCTGCATAATGTTATTTAGTTGAAAGATACACTTCGTATTATTTATTAAGAGTTGTTATTCTTACTAATAGAACGATCAACAAATTCCATTAACATATGAACGTATCTTTCTTTAGTTCCATAGCATCATTTGAAATTTAAGACCAGTCCCATTTGTCTAAGTGGTCAGCGTTTCTGATTACAGTTCATGAGGTCTCGGGTTCGATTCCCGATCAGACCATAGGGATTTTTCCTTAAAAAGGAATTATTCCTGTAGTTACCCATGGACTGAACTTTGAATTAAGTTTAGGTTAAGGACTTTCCTGGCACTTCATTGTAATATATCAAATTTACGTCATTGCCAAGGAAGAAAGCCAAAAATGTCATAAAAGACATCCCGGTGACATAGGACAAAGGAAATATTTCTCGGAAGTAGACTACAATTTCAAAATCTCATATAGACTCAGAAATAAATATCTATCCATCCATAGAAATTCTGCCCGAGGGCAGGTATTGCACTGCAATCGTAGCATTTTCATGCTATGTTTTGCAGTTTTACTAGGGAATTATAGGTGTGGTAGCTTCCCATTGCTTTCCACACCGGTGAAGGATGGTGTTGATAATGATAAGGATGATGATGGCCGGATGTTTTTCGAGGACCGTTGGGCCTTAAGCTTCCTGACATTTGTCTTACACGTGAGAAAAAAAAGCCGAAGAACCTCACCCAGGAGCCTGTCCCGACTGGGAATCGAACCCGGGCCCGCTGCGTGACAAGGCAGCACGCTACCTCGAGACCTCAGTGGTACAGATGGATAAATGAAACGAAAAATTACTCATGAGAGTCTCCCTCTAATTTTCAAGAACTATAACTGATTCAATAACATCAGATAACTAACTTAGTCACTCACTGACATTATGGAGCCCATAGGTTCATGACGGCGCGGTCATAAGCGCTCCATACATCCCCAACCCGAGCTAATGTTTTCCAATCATCTCCTGCATAATCCATTTCCCTCAAACCATGGTTAATGTTATTCTCGCGCCTCATTATTGGCCTACCAACTCTGGTTTTCTTACATACACGTTTTCATGCCCTTCTTTCATTCCCAATTTGTGCCACCTGCCCTGCCCATCGCAGTCTTCAAGACTTAACTGTTCTTATTATATCTGGTTTCCTATAAAGTTCACGTAGCTCATTGTTAAGTAGTCATCGCCATTCACCTGTCTCTTCGTCTATTTTTGGTCCAAATATTTTCCTAAGAACTTGATTCTCAAATACTCGTAATCTTTTCTCCTCCCTTGAAGGAAGAGCCCATATTTCGCATTCAAATAACTGGAAGAATAAGAGTTTTTCATATTTTCAGTTAATTTTTTAGAATAATATCAGATAATATATGTTTTTAAGATTTTTTTTATTTCAATCACAATGTTAGCTTTAGTTTAAAATTTAAAATTTCTTAAATAACTGAAAAAAAACAAGCATTAAGAATGGAGTATGTGTGAATAGGTACTTTTAAGTGCCACACGCAACGTAGGCCTTACAGTGACACGACCAGTCGGGAGAGAGATTTTAAACTAAGGATCACGAACACACTTTTTTGACCACACAGGACATGGTGGGCCTCCCCGAACATGTGATCAGCTCAATGTCAGGCCTCCTCCGAAACAGCTCAACATTAAGACGAAACACACCATTCACACACACACATCCATACCAACATGGCGAATATGATGATGATTATGATGACATGATGATGTTCGGGGACCGTTTGAGTCTTAATGTCCCCTGATATTTGTCTTACGGATGAGGAAAAACCCGAAAAAACCATCACCTAGGAAACTTTCCCCGACCAGGGATCGGACTCGGGCCCGCTGCGAATGATGCAGCGATACACTACCCAGAGATCACAGCGATGGAAGAAACACACGTCAATAAAATGTAAAAAAATAGTCCTAATAGGAATACAATTTTCCACAATCTAAGGAAAACAATATTAATTGTGAACTCTCACACTGAAAATATGCGATTATGTTTATCCTATTTTTCTATATAAAAAGAGGAAATTAAATAGAAAGAATATATTTTAAATATAATGTAAAAGGCAAGTTCAACTAATTTATGTTTGTTTACTTTAATTCCTATTTTGTTTAAATTCTCTATAAATAGTTTCTACTATTCCTACTTACTCACTGGCACTATCGGCCCGTAGGTTCATGACCGCGCGGACATAAGCTCTCCATACATCCCTATCCTGAGTTAATGCTTTCTAATCATTCCCTGTATAATCTACTTCCCTCAAATCATAGTTAATGTTTTTCTCCCGCCTCATTCTTGGTCTACAAACTGAGCGTTTTCTCTCCGGTTTTCCAACAAGAAGCTTCCATGCACGTCTTTCATTCCCCATTCGTGCCACATGTTTTGTCCATCGCAGTCTACGAGACTTAACTGTTCTTTTAATATCTGGTTTTTTATAAAGACTGTTCACTGTTATGTAGTCTTCTCCATTCACCTGTCTGTTCATTTCTCTTTGGTCCAAAAATTTTTCTTAAGAACTTATTCTGAAATAATCGTAATCTCCTTTCCTTACTTAAAGTAAGAGTCCACGTTTCGCAATCATATAATATAGGCCTAACTGGTAGAACAATAGTTTTATATATTTTCAGTTTAACGTTTTTTTAAGGAGTTGGGACGTCGAGTCTCTATAATTCTTAATAGCGCGCATTTCCAGAATTTAATCTATGTTTAATTTATTTGTGCATCTCATTCCTTTTTGTGATTATTGTTCGTAGGTATTTGAATTCAGCCACTTCTTCAAGTTTCTAGTATATTGCATTTAAATAATTTCGATAGCTTACTGTGGAATAGTCTGGATCTAGAATTATATTTTCACATAATGTGAAATGTGATTTCTTCACTGCAATTTTATTCGATCATTACTAAAATGTAATGGAAGAAACTACTATATAAATGTCAATTTTGTATCGTTCTTCTACAATATGAAGATTCTCAATTCTTCGAAATCCAAATAAATTCAATAACAGCCATGGGGCCATAAAGAACATAACCAAAACTTTGCCAAAATTGTATGTACTAGAAAAGTAACTCACATACAATCGGAAACATTTATCCCCTCGTTGGGCAAATCTACAGCCTTGCCCCTGTAGTCTAGAGTAAAATCTATCGCTTTCCAGACCCACCCTCTTCGGATCACACCAAGTCGAGAAAAGAAAACGGAGCAGAGGGTGTATTCTTTGCGTTTATTTGAATTGCCTTCTAAGAATTAATTCCTTGGCGTTCGTTTTCCTTGTAATGTAATTCAGAGAGAGATTGGAATATGCAGAGGGTTTGCCTCCAACAAGTTGACATCTTCAACTTACAGTCTGGAGAGGGTTATAGCGAGAATCTAGGAGCCTCTAGATAGACTGTTTCACAAATACAATTCATATAATTTATTTAATATGACATGCAATAATTAGCACACGGTTTTCAACTATCTAATATATTTAACCCTTAATTTGGGAAATTATCCTACATTAGTTTAATTAATTTATATTTTTTATGAAACTATAGAAAAACTAACTAGTAAAGAGGTGATTCACAATAAGTATTACAGACTTCTAGGGATTGCAGAGGGGACTTACTAGATAAAGTTTTGATAAGGAATCCATGTCCGGAAACGTACCATTTTTTTTTGTAAAATAAGTTTGAAGAACGAAACACAATGGGCTGATATCGCGTGCCTTGTGTTTCAGAATAAGTATTGCAGACTTTTAGGGGTTGTATTACAAGTGTGGTTCCACGTGGCGACCCTCTTGTTCGTTGCACGAAGTGTACCTGCGAAGCATGTTTTTCATACACACGCCCCACAAGACCTGGTATGTGGTCAATAATTTCTGCTGCCGCCAGAATTCGTGCAAGATCTACCTCCAACACGATATGTGTAGTACAAAACATAGAAGTCTATTATACTTATTCTGAAACATAAGAGACACGATATCAGCCCATTGTGTTTCGATCTTCAAACTTATTTTACATCAAAATTGTACGTTTCCGGACATGGGTTCCTTATCAAAACTTTATCTACTAAGTCCCCTCTACAACCCCGAGAAGTCTGTAATACTTATTGTGAATTACCCTATATATTGCTTAAATTTATGTCAAATTTTAGAACATTCAGTAATTACTTAGAGTATTTTAATTCACTGCGGTTCGACACATCTAAATAACTGGCACCAGAAATTAATGTTTTGCCAATTTAAAGGTTAATTGTTAGTTTTACATTATTCTTATGTAGACTTAATTGTGGATTACAAACCTAACACTAAAAAAATTGAAAACAAATAGACCCACTCCATTGAGTTCTATATGCCTATTCTTGTACGAGTATGATATGATTATATATATATAAAGCGAAGCTTTAATATTGATGTTAAATGTGTATATCACTTTTAATCAATGCGTTCTATTAATTTTTACATAAAACTTTATGTAAATAGAAACTCTTGAACAAGAGTTCAAATAAAAATTTTAAGGTTAAACTTCTGAGCACTATTCGAAAATAAATAAAACCTAAATATATAAAATATTCGAAGATAAAAGTGGTTCCGAGTATAAGATTATTCATTTTCGTTATATGGCAGTAAGTCTCCAAAAATACACATTTTTCGCCCGGCTAGCACTGTTTTTACATAAGGAAAATTTTAAACAGAGGAGAAAGTTCTTGCTTCTTTAAACTGCTCGTTTACGTGATTATAGACAAATACGAGCTTTAAATTAAAACTTCATTAGATAACTACCTTCATAATAATAATAATAATAATAATAATAATAATAATAATAATAATAATAATAATAATAATAATAATACTCCTGTCCTGTATCATACATTAAAGAAGTATTGAGATAAGATCTTGTACAAAATTGGAATGAGTGGTTAAACAGTATTAATGGTGCTTTGTCAAAAACATTATTTATTCCATTTGTGTTTGACTGAATAAAGTGCAAATACGTAGAATCAAATTTTGTATTAACACAATATTTATGACAGGACACAGTAAATTTGGACATTATTTCGAACGATTTAAAATAGGTGCAGATGCCTGTATTTGCAAGAACTCCAGCCAGACTATCTCACATCTGTTATTTGAGTGTCCTGCATTTGATTCCAAAAGACATGAATATATTAAAAAGTAGGTTATTGCCAAAATAGATTTCAGCTGCTGCTATAGGAAGCTGTGTGACACTATCTATCATATTAAGAGACTTAGAGTTAGTTTTTGGTTTGTTAATTAATTTATTTATTTGTCCATATTAGATAGATCATTGGTTGATTAATGTCTTTGTCATCGTCCGATTTCCAATAACCAATTTTGTCGGTCCATCCAATCTCCTGGTTGTAGATGTTTCTCCTTCATGTATAAATATATCCCCTGACTCCAGGAGGTTTTAGATCTTCCTCTGCCTCTTCTTCCCACAGGTTTCCATTCCAAAACACATTTTGCTAGGCGATCCTCTTCCATTCGCTGGGCATGTCCATACGATCTTAATTGCTGAGTTTTAATATAATCTAAAATAGTGTCTTCAATCTTCATTTTCCCCCTTATAACCGAGTTCATATTTTTTTTCTCTTCTTGAAATTCTTGTTGCCCTTCGTATAAAATCAATTTCCGTTGCCAAAATATACTTATTTGTTTTTGTTGTTAATGACCAAAGTTCTGCTCCATAAGTAATGATGTTTTTAACAATAAAATTGTATGATATATATTAATTTTATTTTTATTACTTAGGCCTATATTTTTATCCCACAATATTCCACTGAGGCAAGCAATTGCAAATTTTCCTTTATTATTTCTATTTCTTATTTTCTCTTCATAACTCCCATTTTAATTTATTTAAATTCCTAAATATGTGATCTCACTACAAGATTTTATTGTTTCTCCAGTCTCCAAAATTAAATTTTGTTCTGGTTCACCAATTGATAAATATATTTTTTTTCATGTTCAAAATTAATCCCCATTTTTCATATTCTTCTATTAATTTTCTAGTCATATATTCTAAATCTCTAAATGTCCATATTATATCACATTATTATTATTGATATGTAACGCTAGAAATTAAGCATAATTTAAATTAATGTAAATAATTATTTGTATTTTAACTAAAACCCTAACATACCGGGTGGCGAAATATGGTTCGCATTATTGGAGATTTAATAAATAGATTAATAATAATAATAATAATAATAATAATAATAATAATAATAATAATAATAATAATAATAATAATGATAATAATAATAATTTTCCATTTTAAAGATATTTCTAAAATTACCACGTGACGCAATAGGTCTACTACTGGGATTCATTTCTAAAGTTTGCTATGTGTAATTCCAGATGCTGGTTGATTGACCTTCAGTATGGCGTTACCCACGTCACCCGTAGCATAGTGGAATACGACCTGTCGGAAGAGGATTTTAAACTGTTGATAACACATATGTTTTGACCACAGAATGACATGGAGGCTTTAGAGGATGAAGAAGGCCTACAAAACAATAGTATTAATAAGCTACTGGTTTATGCTGATGATGTAGTACTATTGGGCTATGGCGAGGAGATACTAAAGGCCAAGACGCACACACTATTGAGTAACATTAATAAATTGCGGCTGGAAGTAAATATCAATAAAACTAAATATATGGTCACACGTAGAAATACATTATATAATGGAAATGGAAAGTTAATGACAAATGAGGGAAATTTTGAGGAAGTGGCTGAATTCAAATACCTAGGAACAATAATCACAAATAGGAATGAGATGCACAAAGAAATTAAACATAAGCTCAATTCTCGATGTGCATGCTATTATGCATTACAGAGACTCTTGACGTCCCAACTCCTTTCAAGAAACGTTAAACTGAAAATATATAAAACTATCATTATTCCAGTCATATTATATGGGTGCGAAACATGGACTTTAAGTGTGGAAAGAAGATTACGAGTATTTGAGAATAATGTTCTTAGGAACATTTTTGGACCAAAGAGAGATGAACAGACAGGCGAATGGAGAAGACTGCATAACAGTGAACTACATGGTCTTTATAGGAAGCCAGATGTAATGAGAACAGTTAGGTCTCGTACCGTAGACTTCGATGGGCAGGATATGTAGTACGAATGGGGAATGAAAGACGTGCATTGATTCTTGTTGGAAAACCAGTGGAAAAACGCCCAGTTGGTAGACCAAGAAAGAGGTGGGAGGATAACATGAAGTATGATTTGAAGGAAGTAGAGTGAACAGGGAATGGTTGGAAAACATTAGTTCAGGCTAGGGATGTAAGGAGAGCTTGTGTTCGCGCAACCATGAGTTCGATAGTGCCAGCGAGTTAGTTAGTTAGAGTTAGTTAGAAGGACATGGAGGGCCTCCATGGATGAACTGATGATCTCAATGCAAGACAACACATTCAATACACTCAGACATTCATATTAAAGAAGGGCGAATATAATATGGATGACAAGCTGATTGGCCGCCATTGTGGGGGTATTTATTTATCCCAATACTGTAGGCATAGTATCCCTAATTTGGAAATATTATTTTTTATCCTTCTTGCCCCATGCATACGGGGACCGAATATGGGATTAAACAGTATCAGGACTGTCACTAATGATCTCATAAATCTATGGATTTGTCACCAATTATAATTATTTCCACAATTCACCCTGTTATCGCGTTAATGATGCCAGAGATCCATTCTGTTCTTAAATGTTTTTGGGCCGTCACCAATGAGCATAGCTACAGATCAAACTATAGATTAGACATTAATCACGATATTAAAATAGAATTTTTTCACCCCTTCTCAACCCGTAGAGATGCTGAACTTATGACATCTGTATTGTCACCAATGAGCTTTGTGACCTCGAAAACTATGGGTTAATCTCGTTAATTTTAGATATATTATTTCTCTGATCTCTCATCTCTAGAAGTTCTTTGGCTTATGTGATACTTACACATTCGTCAATCAGCTTACCTACCCCGAAATCTATGGATTTGAGACTAATCTCGATCACTGATGTAATTTTATGTTCACCCCTACCCATATCCTTTTGGTTGCTATGTATTAAATGTCATTGGGACTGTGACCAATCAGTGACCCCGAAAGAGTTCTTACTCGAGCAGGGAGTCTATCTGCTTCGTAAAGTATGTTGTCATTGCTGGATTCTAGGTACGATTTCTGTGCCTTGCAGTTAAAAAAGGCAGATATTATATGTTTTTTGGACACTGCATTTGTACATCACAACGCTTCTCTGGGAGAAAATTAATTTTTTTTTATTTCACAACTAGCCAGAAAGTAATTTAATTGTTTATTAGGCCTATATAAACAGTAAAATGTTTCAAAACTTAGTGAAGAGTTCGGTAATATAAAAAATATTTTTTTTAAATATGTAGGCTGTCTAGTTTTCCTCTCGCAACCTTGAAATATTCTTTAAATAATAACAATTATTGTTATAGTGATTTTTTATGTATATTTTATTTATCTACGTACCTTAAGATTTCCATTTGTTCTAATTTTAAGAGAGTCAATTGTATTGTCATTATTTGTAAATATAGCATTCAATATTAGGCCTAAGTCTAATTGAATACTGAACAAATGTTACTGTTCGATTTAAACATTAATCTTTACATAGGCTATATTTGAAAAATATTTTAAAATAAAATTATAATTATAATTAAAGAAAATGTTAATGTTGAAAGAGAAGCATAAAAAGAGAAAATATATTTAAAAGAACAAAGGGGAATAATATATATTGTCCTCTGAAACAAATTCCGTTTCTTGTACTTTGCTAAAGACCCTATAAATAAAAGCAACTCTTCGTATAAAAAAGCAGTACGAGAAGCCATTCAAGTTAAGTAATCGAGTACACACAGTTCCTGTAAAATTTAACAGAGCAAAATATGTGAATTACATTTTCAAATTACTTCACATTCCGGAGATTTGCCTAATACATGCACAAGTCGGATGCGTATAAATAGCTGAATTATGCCCCAAAAACACAATCGCCTTTCTTCATGTTTTTAATGACTAAAACGTGTTATTCATTTTAATGTAATTTCGTTGTTTTTTATGAGTATAAATGTCTAGGTTGGACTGAAGTTGTAGCCTATTCAATAGCCTAGAATTTCCTCACGTGACAGGTATTCCTGCCAAACCTAAAAAAGAATTGAGAAAAAAGTTACCGTATTTTACGGACTATAAGACGCACTTTTTCTTCGAAAAGTTGCCTCCAAAATTCAAGAGCGTCTTATACTCGAAATTAATATAAAAATGTACAGTGTTTGATTTAAAACTCACGTCAGTCTTAAAAATGGCGGTATATTCGATGCCGCGGGAAACTTATCTCTAACCTGGCAACATTGGAAACAACTGGCAGCAGCAGTGCACCAATGCGACGAACATGAGTTGCGGGGATTCACAAGCTTGCTAATACTGTCTCCCTCCCGCCTCGACATCACAAACTCAGAACACTGCCTAGCCTATGATGCGTCAATGCAGTCTGCAATGCCAATGAAATAGAACAAATGGATGAAAGATGAAACCCAAGATGAATTCACGCCGAAGGGAGTTTTAAAACGACATACAATCAAAGTGTGTCAGTGGATAAAACCAAGTCGTGGTCTAGAGTTGGAGAAGACATTATTGTTAAATCATCCAACAAATGTGATGTAAGTATCGCTCGCGATGGCAGTGAAGACCATCTTATATATGAAGAGGACAACGATGACTAGGAAGAGGAATAGTAATAAGAAGAAGAAGACGAAAGTTCAGATGATGATTTTCAGGGATTTTAAAGATCAGAACGGTTTTATAAACTAAGATTTTTTTTTAGTCTGGCTTTGCAATCTAATAATGGAAATGGTAAAAGTATTACTTTTTTAAATTGCTTAAAAATTAAGGTGCGTCTTGTAGTCATTAAAATACGGTAAATTTAGGTTACATCAGAAAATATAATTAGGTATTGAACTCAGAGAATCGGTATTTCAAAATACATCTGAAAATGTTTTTATGTTCCAAAAGAACAAATCAACATTATTAATAAAATAATAATTATAATGCAAAAATTGCCAAAATAATTAGTTATCAAAATGTTCATCCTAAATTTATTTAATATTGTATCTGCGGCAGAATAGATCCGAAAACTTAAGGTCGATTGAAGTTATTTCTACCAGTGAAAACTATGTACCCTATATTTATTATAATATAATAAATAGCGAACTAAACGAACTAAACAAAAAACTAACAAATTAATAAAAAATCAGAATATAGTAAACCATACAAGTTCCTTCAGAATTAGTTGGTTTGGACATTTGATCAGAATGGATGATCAGAGACTGGTCAAGAAGCTCTATAAATGGAAACCTATAGGAGACAGAGTAGTTGGAAGACCGAATATCAGATGGGAGGATGACACAATGAACAATCTAAAGAAAATGAAAGTGACTAATTTGAATATGGCAAGAGTCAGTTTGGCATAGAGGAGGATTGTTGAGAAGGCCCAAACTTTCACCTTTGAAGTTATCGTGCCTTAGAATGATGATGATGATGATATAACTAGCGAATATTTTAAAGTTCACAGCTGTTGTCTGTGGAAAAAGACGTTGCCATATACGCAGCGGGCGAGATTCGATCCCCTGTCGAGACAAGTTTCCTGGGTGAGGTTTCTTTCGGAGTTTTTCCTCGCCTGTGAGACAAATGTCAAAAAACTTCTTCTTCTTCTTCTTCTTCTTCTTCTTCTTCTTCTTCTTCACTTCCTGGTTTAGGCAAGAGTTGCCTGTTCCGTCTTCACTAATTGATCTAAGACCATCTCTTCCGAGGACGTCCGACTTAAGACCCAATTGTTCCCCAAATATCACCTGGCCATCCTTGTGTGGTCATAAAAGTGTGTGAGTCACAATTTCAAGTCCTTTCTCAACAGGTCGTGTCTCTTTAAGGCCCGGGTGGCATGGGATACGTGAGACTACCTATAAAGGGAGAGGTTAAACTATGATAAAAAGAGAAAAAGAGACAGAGGATATTTCAAACCCTTATAACATAAATAGTAATTCCATTAATATATTATTATATTAATATATTAATATATTTTCTATAACAAAAAGTATAATATAATATATTTATTTACTTTCTATAACAAAAAATGGCAAATGTATAGACAAAAGAAGTAAGTGATGATTTATAAGATAAAAATTAAAATGTACCTGTTGGCAGGTACCGTCGTCCTCAAGTTTGTTAAAACGATGTATATAAAATATTAACTGTAGGCCTTTCGGAAGTTAACTTCCATTATCAGCAGGATGAGTATGAGCTACTAGCAGTTAAGACGCTGTAGACGTTGCAGGTCCTGATGCGTCTCCAGTAAGAACTGATTGGTTTTTAAGTATCTCATATAAGGGATTGTATGTTTGGGGTGTGTTCTCATTTAAAATCAAGTTGTTGTCGACTTGTTTCAAGATTTCTAGCTCTTCCAGTAGATTGATTTTAGCTGGTATTCTTCCTCGGTGAACTATTGACAAAGTGTATTCAATTGTGTGCATGCGATGACCAGCGGTATTTATGTGTTTAGCGTAGCTTGATTTGCCACCCGCGTATATAAAATCTCTGACGTGTTCCTTAAATATTATGGTGATTTATAAACTGAAACTTTATCCAACCTCTAATTAAGATAAAGTCATTCTATGCCATTCAATATCCCCATTTAATTACTGGATTATGAATATCAAATGTAGAAAAATCGCACATTTCAGTGATATGGAATCCACAATTTTTAATATCCCGACTGAAGGAAGTACGAACATTATTTTATTTTCTCCCACCCGAAAAATTCCACAAATCCTGGTTGGGTACGAACTCAGGAACTTCAGATCCTTAGGAGGATGCACTACCCGTGAATCTCATGATAGAACATCTTCTTCTTCTTCTTCTACTACAAGGTTTAGGCTATGCAGCCTGTTCCGGCGAAGTTAAAAATGGAGTCCATCTTCTGCGTGGTCGGCCAACATCTCTTGTTCCTCTGGGATTATACAGGAAGGTTCTTTTTGGTATTCTTTCGTTGTTCATTCTCATTAAGTGTTCTGTCCATTTCTTATTATTTTCGCTGATTTTATCTTCAATTTTATATATATTTACTTCTTCTCGTATAGTTTCATTCCTTGTTCTATCCGCTCTTGTGCATCCTTTCACATTACGTAAAAACAGCATTTCCGCAGTCTGTATCCTGCTTTTATCCCTTGATTTCATTATGATAGAGCATTTGTTCTTAATAATAAAACCTTCTAAGAACTCTTTCAAATTGCATGAAAGTGTTATAGATCTACTACATTAGGGAGGTAAAAAAATAGGCTACATGTTAGTTATTTTATCCAAGATTTTGGATTTTAAGTTTTGTGTGTATTACTGGCCTTCATAATTATCATAAGTAATGCCACGAATGATTCCAAATTTATGTAGAGGATTTGGAAATCAAGAGTGATATTTGTTAGGATTATTTAACGAATAAAATTAAGCTGCTTACTCACAAATCATCATCATCGTCACTCCAGGGATTAGGCAATTGCCCGTTCCGACTTCATAATGCATCATCCCAACGTCTTCTAGGTCTTCCAACATCACGTCTTCCTCTTGCTCGATAATTTCTTGCTAACAATGGATATCTCTCCTTACTCATTCCATCCATGTGATCAATCCATTTCTGTCTGTAATTCGTGACTTTATCCAATAAATGCTGTACTTTTAATTCTTCTCTTATATCCTCATTTCTTATTCTATCAAGTCTTGTACATCCTTTTACTTGTCTTAGGAACCTCATCTCCGCCGTCTGCATTCTATCCTTCTGTTTTTTCACTGGAGCCCAAGTTTCATACTCACAAATCATTATTTAAATATAGTTATTTTAAAATATTTATATATTTAATACAAACGGCGATGTTTGAAAACAAATGAGAAATGTTTGTTTATGTTTTATTTGTTTATCCATTGCCAACTAGATTCATACTTATGTATTAGCCAATCAGGTAATCGGCAAGTATTGCTAACCAATGCACCACAAATGACAGTAAAAAAATGAAACATCAGTCATGCATTGTGTATATTAATAAGTCCAACACCTATAGGGTTTATTCCTTATTTATTGAGGACACACCCCGGTAAAATCAGTATTTAAAAACACAATTATTGAACCCACATATTATCAAATGTTGTAGTATTAGAATAAACTCGGTTCATTATTTGCTATATTCAACGCTTATTTGATGGAGAGTCAGACTCTGAAAAATAATGCTCTGAACATGCTCTCAGCAATATTAAAAAGGAGGAGCTTTCTTTATTTTGGTGAACAGAATTCAATAAATCTCGAGAGTGAAACAACGACTGTCATTGGTTGTAAAACAAAATTCATTGGAACGGTTTTGGTCATTGCCTCCCATTTTGGGGCATGGTTAAATAACCATTATCATATGCGCCATACTTAGGTGATGCGAAACCCGTGCCGTGCATGGGTGTGTTTCTGTATTATCCTTGTGTTGGCTACGGAGTAGGCCCCTGAAATTAACATGCCTCACTTATTCCTTGTGTGGTTCAGAATTTAAAAATCCCTCTCCAAACATGTCATGCTACTGCAAGGCCCATATAACGGGATAATATTGTACCTCTAAGTCGAAAATATCTAATTTAGGTAATGAACACATGCGGGTAACATTCAAGCGATCTGTTGATTACTTATTATTTTTCTTTGTAAATTCATATAATAATCCAATAGAAAAGAACATCGCAGCCTGAGCTTCTTCCCTCCCCCGTTCTATCACATAGCCCTTCTATCTTTTATTTCTCGTTATCCGTTCAATAGTGAACTTATATTTTGTAATAAATATACGGGTTATGTTAATTCTCTTGGATTAAAAACTATATAAATAAAAACTTCAAACATAATCTCCCAAAGTCATGTCGGGAGCGCACGAGCATTCAGACAATGGAAACTGTCGCTTGTAACCATTTTTTTCTGCCATATAGATTGCTATTTGTATTCTCAGGATCTGCTCTGTGCACTTTGTCAAATAAATCTATACAATTAAATCAGTTTGTTCCATTTAATTATATCAAATAAAAATGGATACCAAAAACATTTATAATGATTAGGGAGCTATGCTAAAAGAAATAAATATGACTCTAGGAAGCAGTGATACATTGTTGGAATAGGAAAGCTCGGCCATGCTATTCAAACATCCAACAAAATTAAATTTCATGGTTCATAGGTAGTGAAACATTAATTTGTGGTCGATCAAACTCTTTTAGAGGAATGGAATATTTTAAGATGTCATGAAGGGTGAAAAGAAAGACTAAAAAGATTAGGAGGGGTACTTGTGTGCACATATATAAAAGAGATGCGTTGGGGGATGCTATATATTTCATAATTGGATATGCTCGAACTACCGGAGAGGGAACCGAGGTACAGGGGAGATAGGAGAAGTTAGTGACCCTTAAAGCCATTCCGAGCTATTAGAAAAACAGTAAATTGGATTAAGTTGGCAAGGCTGTGTCATTCTAGCGCATGTGTGAGTTTCTCAACTTGTCAGCTGTAGGTGATGCGTTCATATGTATCAATCAAAGATAAATACATATCATAAAACTCAGAAGAAAGAAAAAAAGTGAACTTAAAACATTTGGTACTATAAAATGGAGCTTAAAATAGGCCTATAAGCATCGGACTTGCTACTATGTATCTACCCAAATTCCTCATCATGCTGGATGAGCTCCGGTCCCATTTACTACCGTAAATTAAAAAAAGAAAAATATTCCATCATAAGTATGAACAATCCATCCATAGTAATTCTGCCCGAAGGCAGGTCCTTCACTGCAATCATAGCATTTTCATGCTATGCTTGCAGCTTTACTAGGGAATTGTAGGTGTGATAGCTTCCCGTTGCTTTCCACACCGGTGAAGGATGATAATGATGATGAAGAGAATGATAAGGATGATAATGATGGCCATATGATTTCGGGGACCGTTTGGGCCCTAAAGTTTTTTTCTGACATTTGTCTTACAGGTGAGGAAAAGCCCCGATAAAAACCTCACCCAGAAAAACTGCCCCAACCGGGGATCGAACCCGGGTCCGCTGCGTGACAAGGCAGCACGCTACCTCGAGACCACAGCGGTAGACGTATGAACAATAAAGTTAACGAAATGACTAACAGTTAATTTTGTTGCAAAATGAAATAACAAAAATATTTAAATATCTTGGTGGGACTAGTGCACGTTTACGTACCTCTGCTCCATAAGGACACAGCATTTTTAAATTAATAAATTATCTTCAGGAACTTTTACAAATTATAAAGAATTAGGATACTATGAAGCAGAATTCGCAGCCAACGGTTCTAAAATGAGACTATTTTAACACAAATTAGATCCTGAAGATATCCCAGAGCATCGTTTCCCAACCCCCAGGGGGTTCGCAAAATATTTCAAGGGGTTCGCCAAAACTTTTTCGTAATGGCAAGTTTCGTTTAGACCTATTATTGTTTCCTTCATTTCTGCGGCATTATTATTATTATTATTATTATTATTATTATTATTATTATTATTATTATTATTTTAAAATTAAATTAACCGTATAATGTCCCTTGTTACATATATGTAAGATCGGGAATTTATCACATTATTTCCACAATAAATTAATACTTACCACGAATGCCTGACTTACAGTTAAGTAACAATGTTAGGAATACATTTCATTTCGCTAAAACTGGCCTACACGTTGTGTAACTTTTAAGCCGTAACTAGAGTAACTTTAGGTTTTAACCGCTATGGGTTAAGTTAATTTAAGGTTATTAAATCTTTTCCTTAAAATTAAATTGTATGCATGTCTACTGGATACATAATTAGAAGTCGTGGGTCACTAAACTCAGATCGTTGTGAAAGGGGTTCGCGAGTCGGAAAAGGTTTGAGGTATGATATCTCTAGACTCAAACAAACTTGGAAAAAAAAAAAGCATCACAAAATATCACTTCCTTAAATAAATCATACAGTTAAATGCTTTACAAGCATGCTGCTAACCGGGTCCAGACCTTCAGATGACCCAAGAACTTCATTGACTTGTAAGTCTAATGGAGAGTCTAGGGCGGAATTCATGAAACCATATGTACGCAGAGCGACTCTTTCCCCCTCTCTATGACGCAGAGAGGGGAAAAGAGTCGCTCTTTGAGTAAAGATGGTTTCATGAATTCTGTTCTCCTACAAAGGAGGAGAATCGAAGAAGGAAACAAAATAAAGAACGAAATATACCCTAATATTTCTTTGTATCTAGTAGGCCCTATAGTCAGTAGCCCTAATGAACTTAATTTCATATTATTCTGCTTTTATGTCCTTCTCGGAGCGTCCAAGTTTCATTATAATATGTAAACATTAGTAATTTCAGTGCTTTAAGCTGTAATTGTTAAATAACTAGTGAGGGTGAAAATGTGTTAATTTATAATTAAGTACATATTTAAAATGAATAAATGTTATTGTGAATGTAAGTTTTATTTTCATGTTTTGGAAATATGTTAACTAAATTAATACAGGATTATTCCAATTATTATTGGAGGCTTAGGAACAACACAATTTAAATTGTTGAATTTTGAAAATGATCTACAAGTTATAGACCTACGTGAGCTTTATCGATGTCATTTTTTTAAATAAATATCACACTCGAGCATCGAATTATTAATCATTTAGCTTCCATGACGAATCACATCCATAAAGTTTCAGTTTTATTCCTAGTCTCACAGTTGATTTCACACAATTAAAAATGTTCATAAGCTTTAAATTGTAACTTTTCTAGATTTAGAGGAGGTCAAAGTCAGACAAACCTGATTATTTTTCGTGATTTTTCTTATTAAGACAAATGCTATGTCGGATTTTTAATACAATGATATCATACTAATCGTCAATTCTTCAATAATTAAACTTCCAAATAACCAAACATTTGCATAACTTACGTAGTATATATAAAAATGTTTGTTTGTTTGTTCGTACTTTATACGTGGCCATACCGTTGTGAAGGCGGTTTTTCCAAAATGTTCAAAAGATTCCCGGGATGAACATCGGCTATAAGAGAGTTGTGATATTCAACTCCTACGCCCTTAAAAATCGCCCTTTGTAGTGGAAAACGTGAAAAAAAATAGCTCTTTGGACGCTTAAATGGCTTACGCTGGCTAAACCATAACAAATACACAACATTAATTCACACAGAATTGAATATGTCAAAAAGCTCTACAACATATGTTTATCTCTTACGGATAACTCACAATAACCATTTTTGTCTTTCATTGATGACAAGACGATCGAGACAGGTACGTAGATTCCTGTGCATATGGCAGGTATTCTTTTACGAATAACTCCCAGTAACGAATTTTGTATTTTAGTTAATTTGTGCCAAGAAGATCAAGATTAGATTCCCGGGCAACACCGGGTAATCAGCACGGGGAATGTTAAAATAATTAAGATATACATTTATAATTATTTTTCATTGTACTTATTCAACTAATCATAAGAAGTACATTAATTTTTTGTCTTTCAGCTCATTTATGCCAAGAAGATCGGGATGAGTAGATTCCCGGACAACGTCAGGTAAACAGCACGGAGTATCTAAAAGTAAATACGATATAAATGTTCCTCTCTACTTATTTAACTAAACATAAAACACACTGATTTTCGTATTTCAGCTTATTTATGTCAAGAAGACCGGGCAACGCCTGGTAATCAACACGGGATAGGCCTATCTAAAAAAATATAACTTTATAATTATTTTTCCTTTTACTTATTAAACTAAATATAATAGCACATTAATTTTCATTTATTTAGGGGTAGCAGCGCACGCCGGGTATTAGCGAGTGTAGTATAAATTCTAATACATAGTTAGTTAAAATGTTATAAATAACAATACAGTACTTTTTTTATTGTTTACAACATTTTAATACATAACCTTAATTGTGATAAAAATGAATATTAAAAATATTGACATAGCTAGTTGCTAGAAATTAAAATATTCTAGGTGCTTAACCTTTGAATAAGTTGAAACATATAAATATAATGATAAAATAAACCATAAATAGCATCCATGGGCAGTTTAAATATTCACTAATATAGCATAAATTATAACTTACTTGGAGATTTAAAAAATCAATACATACTCCATTTTATGCGATTACAAAGTATTGTAATAGTATATTACGATGCGAGGTTCGGAAGTGGATTTTACAGAAGCGAGGAAAATGTTTTAAAAACCGAGCGATAGCGAGGTTTTTAATTTCCGATATTCTGTAAAACACTTCACAAACGTGAGTTGTACATTATTTTTTGCGCAATGGTGTTTTCAAAATAATAAATAATAGTAAAATAATAACATCTTTATTGGAAATATTTGCGTTCATTATAAACAATTGACTAACGTTAACAGTGTGGGCAATGTTTATTAGTTGAAACTACAGGAGGCCGTGAGACCATTTAGTGATAAAATGGCGGCAAGTACGTATTTATTGTTTTATATTGTTTCAAATAAAGTTCAGTTCATTTAAAATGCAGTGATTTGTTTCATATAATGTATATTAACACTACCGTTTGGATATATTTTTGTATATACATTTACGTAGTATACATAGAGAGCAATGGTTTTACTTCCCACATCTAGGCCCTTCCGTCCACCCCTTGGGATACCTCGGTTGTCATGACCATACTCCCAAGTCCTAGTTCTAGTCCTCCCTATCCTATGTTCACGTCCACGTTCAAGTTCACGGTCCTTAAACCAACACCCCAGGGAGAGGGTGTTTCCCACACGTTGATTGCAACATGTAATATTGCAGTATAATTATTTAGGTAGGCAATCCCGAAATGTAGGAAGTTAAAATTTCAATCATGGTCGCCATTGCTGTAAGTACGACAAAACGCACTATGACATAGCTAGATGCTACAAATTAAAATATTCTAGATGCTTGAATTTTAAATAAGTTAAAACATATAAATATAATGATAAAATAAACTGATAAATAGCATGGGCAGTTTAATCATTCACTAAATTATAACTTACTTTAAGATTTAAAACATCAATAGATATTCCACTTTATGAGACTACAAAGTATTGTAAAAATATGACACCTTTAATCGACTATTTTATGGTCCTAATCATGATTTCATAAATACATAGGTATGCCTAGTCCTAATTGTAACATTTTTATTTTTCAGTAACCCCCCCCCCCGGTGCGTCAGGTCTAGGATGTCCTTGGCCTACTATTGGCTTCATATCCATATATGTTAATCATAAAGGTGGACGAACATCCAGTGATGGCATATGGTAAGCATGTTGAATCTCCCAGCAATAAGAACAGCTATTCTCAACTTATAGCTGCTACTCATCAAGTATGTAAAACGTTCCTAGTGATGATGGGTAGGTATCGGTCCATTAGCTGGCCAGTTCCATGGAAAAAATTATCTCCTCTTGAGCAGTCGAATGAGCACATATGATAGATCTTCGCCAAGGCTTAAGACTGCACGTTTAAGGATTGGTCTAAAAGGGTCTAGTATGGGAATTTTACGTTAAGGGTGGACCTACACCTTTAGCCATTAAAAATATGGCATATTTCAATTTTTCACCAGCAAAAATGCTGGTTACAGAAATGAAATTTGGTATGTGACGTATTAAAATTCGAGCATGTATGTGTACTTAAGTACAATCTAACTTCAGTCGTTATGGTTAATTAAACATTCAAAATGTCAGCTGAAAATGTTGCATTGTCTTGCGGTTTCCCTGATAATTTTCCTAAATTTCAATACATTTTAATGATTCTTGTTTTATTTTATCTCATTAACGTTGTAACTACAAAATATACAATTGTTTAATTATATAGAGTGTAAATATTTCATTTTTCATTTTAAATTGATGCGTACTCATTTTTGTTAAAAGTTGCATTAAAAATATTTTTTTAATAAACTATAATAGGTAGGCCTACATTACTCGGAACGGGCAATTGCCTAATCCCTGGAGTGATGATGATGATGAGGTACATTACTAATTGTAGTATATTTTGTTGATCTCTGTAAACTACATGTACGTGTAAAATTTCAACTCAATATATTGAAAACCGTGGGAGTTATCGGGGAAACCGTATTGAAAAAATTAAGTTACGGAAAAAAGTGACAAACTTACCGAAGATGTAGGTACGTATATTAAAATTAAAAGGCTCACTCGACTGACAGCATTGCACATTTTTAAACATAACTCGAAAAGTAATAGATATATCAATGAAAAAATCTTTCACTAATTTAAAGATGAAGTTTCAATCTATATGAAAAAAAAATTGAAAAATTACTTTTTTTACCCTCAAAGGTGTAGATCTCCCTTTAAAGAGGATCGAATTACAAATATACAATAGGTCTATTACTTCTAGACGAAAATATATCTTAACACCTACAAATAAATGATTTAAATAATAATTATGTAACTTTTAATTTATTTTTTGCATTAGAATAAAATTGGATGCTCAACAGTAAATCATAATAAATCTATTGTATCCTCTTAAACAGTTTTCACGTTATATACAGGACTATTCAGAAAGAAGGAATGGACACCAAATATTTATTTCTTCCAAACTATAAAAAAATAGAAACACAATTTCAACGTTCCTAGAAAGAGAAAAGTTTGAAGTTCCGATCACGGCCGCATTGGTGCTGCTGCTTGAAGTACGATCACGGTTGCATTGGCGCTGTTGGATTGGAAGAGGAGGAGCAGAAAATCAACTTCATTGCCGGTGGCCTCTCAGGTCACCAGACCTAACCCCGTATGATTTTTCTCATTGGTGTTACGTAAAAAACTGTGTTTTTTACCCCATATGCCTGACACTCTTCAAAATATGCGACATCGAATTGTTGAAGCTGTGAATTCGATAACTAGAGACCAGCTGATTCGTGTGTGGTAAGAAATGAGCCACCGTTTTGGTATTTGTCGTGTAACACATGGTGCTCATATTGAATGCATAAAATAGTGAAATTTGAACTTTTCTCTAGGCCAAGACATTCCACTGGAAGTCGTGGAGCCTGACGAAGAAGAAGAAGAACTTTTCTCTTTCCAGGAACGTTAGAATTGTCTTTCTATTTCTTGTAGCTTGGAAGAAATAAATGTTTGAAGTCTGTTCCTTCTTTTTGAATAGCTCTATATTTTATTGTTTTTAAAACCGTTCTTAAAAAACAAAATAGTGATGTTTTATAGTTTTATTGCATTGTAATTAATTCATAATGAATAGTTAACTCAAAGGCGAGACAGGTCTACAAGGACGTTAGTTTACTTCATATTCACATGTGTTAATCACAACCATCCAGGCAGTATATGGATAACATATGTTCAACTTGTCCGATCCACAGCCGTTATACCTGGTTTTTTCAACTTGTATTTCATCCTGTGACTCGAACCAGCGTTAAGTCCCGTAGCTTATCATCAAAGCATCGTGTCTTAAACAGGCATTCATAGATACACTCTAATTCAACCCAGGAAGTTACTACAGACCTTACGGGCTACGCCAGTGCCTCCCTACGTACAGGGGGTAGATGTTGCCAAACTCATAATAACGGTATTTGTTTGTTTAGGGAGGGTAGGAGGGGGGAGGTTAGCAGTACATTTTCCAAATCTATACATTTAAAAAAACATAGTTTTTCTTTTACGGCATTCAAACTAGTTTTATAGTAAATATGAGAGTCGACACTTTCACACAGGATACTACAAGTCCGCACGAGCTCAGTGACAAGTGGTAACTGTTTTTTTCTTTAAGAGGGGGTGGCTTGGGCGGCTACTACTTACAACGCTGTATCTGCTGTGTTACATACTTCAGTTTTATATAAGGATTTCTCTCAAGAAAATACTGTTAAAATTGCAACCCAGTTTCCTATTCCAAACACACAGTAACTTCCTGGGTTGAATCTGACTGCAGAGATATTGAATAATTTTGCTTTTCCCATTTTAAAAAATCTGTAGACCTATGAAGATTCTTAATTTTAAATGTGTTATGACTTCTTAGAAATACATGAAGGACGACTGACATCAGCTGGAATGAGGTTTATGAGAAGGATGGAGGAATGCTACATACATACATACATAGTGTTCTGCCCAAGAGCAGGTCTTTCACTGCAAACTCAGCATTCTCTACTCTTTCCTTAACACAGCTTTCCTTTTTGTTCCCGCATACAAACAATTTATTTTAATACTGTCTATCATCTGATGTATTTTTCTGCCTCTAACTTTCTTTTCACTATCCATTCCTTCTAGGGATCCGTCAGCAGGCAGTTTCTTCTTAGCCAGTGGCCAATCCAATTAATTTTCTTCTTTTTTATGTTTTCCAGCATTGTTCTACCTTTACCCACTCTGTCTAGCACATCTTTATGTTTTATTTTGTCTGTCCATTCTTCTCCATATCCACATCTCAAAAGCTTCCAGTCGTTTTTCCTCATTCCGTCGTAATATCCAAGCGTTTGCACCATACAATGGTACACTCCACGCAAAGCACTTTATTAGCTTCTTCCGTAATTGTTTTGCCAAAAGTCCGCAGAAAATGTTTCTCTTCTTCTTAAAAGCTTCAATTGCCATTGCTATCCTCTGCTTTTCTTCTTGGCCAGAGCTCTCTACTTGCTCAATGGCCTCATCTTTAATCCTCATGTTAATCTTCCTTGGTTTCCTTCCTATAATCATGGCCTTCGTCTTATTTATATTTATATTGATCCCATAATCCTCGTATTTGTAATTTAGCTCCATCAGTATGTTCCTCAGTGTCATTGCATCTTCTGCTAGCAAAGGCCACATCACCAGCAAATCTTATGCACTTAATTCTTCTTCCTCTCATGTTTACGCCTCCCGTATTCCTGAAGCAGTTCTTCATTAGGCCTTCCAGGTAATGTTCATTGATTAAAAACCTTAAAAGTGAAGATATTATAAGATAACCAAAAGTAGATCCAATAGTTCGTTAGTTCTGCATTATAGACTTCAGTATGAAAATATATGTCCAAACGATGGATCGCACTAAATGGCCTAGATACACCAAAAGGACATGAACATTTCATGATGAAGTGAAAAACAAATTATGAATCTACTTAAACTTTTGAGAAACAAATTTCCTTTCGTCCGTAGGATGAAATAAGCAGAGATGATAAACGTTTAACAGGAAATAGTTGTCCAATAAATACAAGAGAAACATGGACTCTTACTTTAAGGTTGGAGAAAATATTACAAGTATTTGAGAAGAAAGTTCTTAGGAAAATGTTTGGACCAAAGATAGTTGTATAGACTGCAATAGAGAAGACCACATAAGAGAGAGCTACATGGTCTTTATAGAAAACCAAATACATTAAGAACAGTTAAGTCTCGTAGACTGCGATGAGCAGGACATGTGGCACGAAGGGGAATGAAAGAGGGACATGGAAGTTTCTTGTAGGAAAACCTGAGGGAAAACGACCAGTTGGTAGACCAAGGATGAGGTGGGAGAATAACATTAACTATGATTTGAGGCGAGTAGATTATACAGGTGATGATTGAAAAACATTAGCTGAAAATAGGGATGTATGGAGAGCTTATATCCGCTCGGCAATGAACCTACGGTTTTGATAGTGCTATTGAGTTAGTTTTGATAAGTTGACTACGAATATATTGGGGCATTTTTCTTGATACACTTTTCCGCAAATTTTGTAAACGTCTGATTCAAAGAGATGATATTAGGGATAACGCACTGTCTACAGAAAGAACTTATACTTTTCCATGTCATTTACAGTTTGAGTGATTTACATAAAAAATGTACTGTAGTAGGGGAACTTGATTTATAGGACAGTCCGCGCCGGATGGAACTCTTCAAGGGTCTGTCTTTATATATGACTAGAACTTCTATCAGCAAAGTAAAACACTACTTAGGTGAATATATATTCATTTAAGGAATGTTATTGTTGTGTTGTGAAATAAACTATTTTTCAGGTGACTATTTTAGTTTTGATCACGAAACATGGTTAAAGATGTATGAAGAGTTTGTGTATGAGCTGTCATGAACCTTTGGTTTCAATAGTGAGTTAGTTAGGGACAGATGAGACCAATATGTATTCAAAACGCCACTAACTATTTATTTATGTATTTATTTATATATTTATTTATTTTACCTGATGGAGTTAAGTAAGATCTTCTCTTCCACTTTACCAGGGTTAAATTATACATACAATAAGAATTATGAATTATCTACATGTTGATTAATGATACATAATTGATATAGGCTACACAATATAAAGTTGACAAGGGAAAGAAAAAAAATATTAATAATAATAATAATAATAATAATAATAATAATAATAATAATGTTATTTATATAGAGATTTTTAATCTTTACACATCTTTCTGGGTCTAAAGTTTTATTTTTCTTCTCCACTCGTCTCTATCCATCCACTCCATGTTCTCCAGTCCTCTTGTTCTCATTCCCGTTCTTATTTCTTGCATCCACGAGTTTCGAGGTCTTCCTTTCCTTCATTTTCCAGGTTTACATCATTCCAATATTTTTCTCAGTAACCTTTCTTCTTGCATTCGTTACACTTGCCCATACCAATTTAATTGCTTATATCTTATACAATGTACTATTGAATATGTAATATTCATTTTTTCTCGTATGACAGAATTTATTTTTTTCTAATTTTGAACATCTTGCTGCTCTCCTCAAGAAATCCATTTCCGTCGACAAACGTTTTTGTTAATAATGATAGTAATAATGATAGTAATAATAATAATAATAATAATAATAATAATAATAATAATAATAATAATAATAACAAAAATAATAATCTGTATTTAGATTAAGTAAAAGGCTTGTTAAAGAAAGTTTAAAATGATATAAGGGAATAATAAAAGTATACATGTAACTTATATTATAGATCGGTACTTGCTCAGGTAGCTCAGTTGGTAGAGCACTTGGTCTAGAGAACCAAGGGTCCCAGGTTCAAGTCCCGGTCTGAGCGTATAATTTTTCTCTTCAAATATGATTTATCCATCATTGAGATGTACGAAATCAATAATAAAAACTTGGAAAAAGCCGTACTGGCTGTAATGTATAATTCCCAAATATGTCTTCTTAATAAAGGAGCCGCCATTTGCAAGATAGAAGCATTGCTTCACAGCATTTGGTGGATGGGAATTACAATGTATATAGAGAAGGATTTGCGTTTAGATCGGTACTTGCTCAGGTAGCTCAGTTGGTAGAGCACTTGGTCTAGAGAACAAGGGTCCCGGGTTCAAGTCCCGATCTGAGCGTATAATTTTTCTCTTCAAATATGATTTATCCATCATTGAGATGTACGAAATCAATAATAAAAACTTGGAAAAAGCCGTACTGGCTGTAATGTATAATTCCCAAATATGTCTTCTTAATAAAGGAGCCGCCATTTGCAAGATAGAAGCATGGCTTCACAGCATTTGGTGGATGGGAATTACAATGTATATAGAGAAGGATTTTCGTTTAGATCGGTACTTGCTCAGGTAGCTCAGTTGGTAGAGCACTTGGTCTAGAGAACCAAGGGTCCCAGGTTCAAGTCCCGGTCTGAGCGTATAATTTTTCTCTTCAAATATGATTTATCCATCATTGAGATGTACGAAATCAATAATAAAAACTTGGAAAAAGCCGTACTGGCTGTAATGTATAATTCCCAAATATGTCTTCTTAATAAAGGAGCCGCCATTTGCAAGATAGAAGCATGGCTTCACAGCATTTGGTGGATGGGAATTACAATGTATATAGAGAAGGATTTGCGTTTAGATCGGTACTTGCTCAGGTAGCTCAGTTGGTAGAGCACTTGGTCTAGAGAACCAAGGGTCCCAGGTTCAAGTCCCGGTCTGAGCGTATAATTTTTCTCTTCAAATATGATTTATCCATCATTGAGATGTACGAAATCAATAATAAAAACTTGGAAAAAGCCGTACTGGCTGTAATGTATAATTCCCAAATATGTCTTCTTAATAAAGGAGCCGCCATTTGCAAGATAGAAGCATGGCTTCACAGCATTTGGTGGATGGGAATTACAATGTATATAGAGAAGGATTTGCGTTTAGATCGGTACTTGCTCAGGTAGCTCAGTTGGTAGAGCACTTGGTCTAGAGAACCAAGGGTCCCAGGTTCAAGTCCCGGTCTGAGCGTATAATTTTTCTCTTCAAATATGATTTATCCATCATTGAGATGTACGAAATCAATAATAAAACTTGGAAAAAGCCGTACTGGCTGTAATGTATAATTCCCAAATATGTCTTCTTAATAAAGGAGCCGCCATTTGCAAGATAGAAGCATGGCTTCACAGCATTTGGTGGATGGGAATTACAATGTATATAGAGAAGGATTTGCGTTTAGATCGGTACTTGCTCAGGTAGCTCAGTTGGTAGAGCACTTGGTCTAGAGAACCAAGGGTCCCGGGTTCAAGTCCCGGTCTGAGCGTATAATTTTTCTCTTCAAATATGATTTATCCATCATTGAGATGTACGAAATCAATAATAAAAACTTGGAAAAAGCCGTACTGACTGTAATGTATAATTCCCAAATATGTCTTCTTAATAAAGGAGCCGCCATTTGCAAGATAGAAGCATGGCTTCACAGCATTTGGTGGATGGGAATTACAATGTATATAGAGAAGGATTTGCGTTTAGATCGGTACTTGCTCAGGTAGCTCAGTTGGTAGAGCACTTGGTCTAGAGAACCAAGGGTCCCAGGTTCAAGTCCCGGTCTGAGCGTATAATTTTTCTCTTCAAATATATATTATAGGATTTAAGGAGAGATCAGGGCTTGCTTGGTTTAGGCTAGGGTCATGGAAATTTCTAAAAATTAGCGACGATCACGATATGCGAATATGTCCAATGTGCGGGAACTTTGAAGATGAGATACATATATTAGGAAAATGTAATGATTTAGAATATTGGAGACGTCAGTTATTACCGGAAAGATTTCTAAATTCAAATCGGGAAAGATTGGCATGCTACGAATTATTGGTAAATCCAGAAAATTGGGTAAACCTCGGTAAATTTCTGCACAAAACGCGAAAAATAAGGACAACACTCATTCAAAATGCAATACCATTAATTATTAACAATTATATATAAATTAATTAGTGTATAATGCTGTTGTGTTAATATTTAATTGTAATATTAATGTGTTTTCTTTATGTAATTGTATTGTTAATGTTTTTTTAGTGTATAATGCTATTGTGTTATTACTTAATTGTAATATTATTGTGTTTTCTTTATGTAATTGTAATGTTAATGTTTTTAGTGTATAATGCTATTGTGTTATTATTTAATTGTAATATTATTATTGTGTTTTATTTATGTAATTGTAATGTTATTGCTGTTTTTGTTGTTTATTTTTCTTTACACTAGTACCAATTATTACTTTATTGTAACGGACTGTCAACAGCACGTACGGCTTACTGCCCGTGCGACCCATATTTGTAAATAATATTGTAAATATCCTACTTTTTGTCTAATAAAGTCCTACTACTACTACTATATTATATTCTTTAAGGAAATATGAAGCGAGTTGCTTTTTAAAATGTTTCTGAGTCGGGCAGTCCTTTATATATGAGGGGAGGGAATTTCAGAGTCGGGTGGCTGAAACAAGGAAGGTTGAGGAATAGTGAGATTTTCGATGTAGAGGAAAAGCTAGAGTTAAATTTTCTCTCGGTCGTGTGTTTAAGTTATGGTGGGAGGATAACGAATAAAAGCGAGTAGAAATATAAAGGGGCGATGAGGTGGACAAAGTGTTGTATAAAAAGCAGAGACAATGTATTTATCGTCTGTCTTCCAATCAGAGCCAAGACAACATTTCAAATAAAGGATTAATACATTTGCGATTTTATAATAGATCCACTACGGCTACAATGACCTGGGGATTCTAATTGGCAGAGAATCAAGTCAACACGTATCTGGGCTAAATTATTACAAGGGTATAAACTCTTCATGCATCCTTAACCTGAGTTAATAATTTCCTTTCAATCCCTGTATAATTAATCTCTTTCAAACTATGTTTAATATTATTTTGCCACCTCATTCCTGGCCTACCTATTGGACACTTACCCACTAGTTTCGTATATCATATAGAATACAAAGGGACTGAAGAGGATTTTTTTCTTTTATCTTGAGTCATGGAAATGTTCCCGTTTGATTCATGGCCAGTATCTCATTTCGGCATATTATAATACAAAAATAAGTAGACCTATATTATCACCATTATTCTTATTATAATTTTTTAATTCATAGAGAATTTTCCTCATCATTGAGGACAACTAATTTTAATGATAACATGAGTTTTTAAAAAATACACTTTAAATGACTACGGACTTATAGACTGTCATCAGTTTGTAATACACATTCACAAATTTCCCTTAATTAAAGTTCTCCGTCGTTCTCTGTCCTCTGCATATTGATCCCTTACACCAAATTTCCTCATTGCATGTTGAATTTTATTCTTCCAGGATGTGCTTGGTCTTCCTTTTCTGCTCCTTCTTTTAATTTTCCATGTATGGACGGCCTTTGGTAGTCTTCCATCCTGCATTCCTCCTATGTGTCCATACCACATTAGCCTTTTGTGTTCTATCTCATCCAATATACTTTTTTCTGCATTCAGTTATTATCATTTCAATATAATAGAAATAGTTAAGAAAGTGTGGAATAATTTCATCCCTAACAACCTTAACAATTGCTGTGAAGTATAAATTGTCAGTGGGAATATGTAACTCCAAATCATTGGTTCCACATTTCCAGATATTCTGATAAGATTCCTGTATTATTAATTATTTACTTATTTAGCCTGGTGGAGTTAAGGCCATGTGGCCTTCTCTTCCACTCACCACGACAAACATATATTACATCAGAATATAACAATCATAATTTACTCTAATATTAAATATTAAATGAATAATTGATCAATAAGATAATATCTATTATATTATGATCTATAATACTACCAGTTAATTATAGTTAACAATATTACATCGACTCAAGAGTTCCACGCACTGTATAGGCCTACAACCTCTACGTATATATTAAATTCTAGTTACGTCAACATTTTGAACACATTACTAGCAATAAACATTGCAAGAAATAAATGTTTAACTTTGGGAAAGTGACTTCATTTCATAATGCAGGCCATTTATTCAGTTTTTAATTTACTTTCAGAAGTGAGAAAGTTTTTGAGACACATCACCAATATAAGTGAGGGACTAACTTATAACGAGTGATTCACTCTAATGAATGCATATCGGCTTAGAACTCAGACGGTGAAGAGAGTAGTCTCCAGTAAGGAAAATGGAAATTTTCTAAAGTTACGTTCGAGGTAAACCGAGCGAATAACTTCTTAAAAATGGTAACCACTGAACATAAAGATCGAGTGCAAGTATATAAGGAATAAATAAAACACCTATAATCATTATCAATTAAACTATTTCAGAATTGTGTAATTAAGTAGGCTCAATCAAGTTAAATTAAAATAGGACATATTTAAATGAAAACATGTACCTATTTGATGAGGATTTCTTTGAGCTCTAATAATAATTTCTATTGAACACAATTCAGTTCATTGTAAATTGACTAAAGCTTAAAATATAAAAATTATAAAAAAAATAAATTTAATGGTAATATTATCTTTTACACACATTTTTACATAAAACTATTATCAACGCATCACCATCAATAACATCATCATTGTAATCCTGACACTTTTGCTTCGGTTCAAGTTTAAACAGGATTCAGAAGACGTTTCTGTGGTCCTCCAGGTCGTCGTCGTGCCTGAGGACGATATTATAGCATTTGTTCGATGTCCTACAGGATGCCATTTGACACAACATTAAAACGGTTTATCTCTTATGCGGAAAATTTCTCCTTCAACGGTTTTTTTTGCAGTTTATATATCGCTAATATGTTTTATATGTGATTTCAATACTAGTCTTTATGTACCTTTGAAATAATTGATGACGCACACACAATTTCCAAGTCTCAGAACGAAGCCATGCGCATGATTAGAGATCAGCTATTTGGTTCACAAATATACGTTTATTTGAGAAACTAAAATTCATTTTATTTCGTTGTGTGTCGTGCAATGGAAAATAATTTCGCGTAAATAAGGTAGTGCGGTAAATACTGAAAATAAAACAATGCAAAACAAATTAAACAAAAGAAATAAAATTAATTAAAATAAGGACGAGAGAAAAAAAAAGCATGACAGAAGGGGTCGAACACGCGACCTTATACACGGGAAACAGAAGCTCCCTCCACTAGACCACAACCATCCCTGCTAGGAATTGCCTGTATGAAGCGATGCAATACTCCAGGACTGACTTGTATAAAGAAATTAGTTATTATCTTCATTTAATTTTAATTAATCAAACGCGTTTTGTATTAGTAGTGGAAATAAATAATTTTGTCATGCTTTGTGTTTTGTAAACAAAGTAATGAGATGTTATAATCGTTATTCATTATATATATTAGCTGTTTCCGTTAATTAATTTCCCTATATATATATATATATATATATATATATATATATATATATACACACACACACATATTCCCTATATTTAAATATATTTATATACGGGTAACGAAGCCTGGTAACATGTAGGCATTATGAAAATTAACGACTTAATTTTTTTAAAAATTCCTGACAGGATCGAACGTGGGCCCGCATCGTCGGAAGAGAAGATCTTATCGACTACTCCACTGAAGCGAATGATACAAATTTTGCATGGGGAGAGACTTACGCCACCAGCTTTATACTCAAACGAGTCAGTACATGTAACGACGTACTGGTGTGAATCGCTCTTCAAAACCCTTAATTTTCCATCATCAAGAGTTGCGCCATCATTTTTTTCAAAGGTTGTACAATTATAAAATTAATAGGCCTACTTGCAAAGGATCGACTTCTTCAAATTGATTATTTTGTAAAGTTGAGTGATTTCGGGCTATGTGGCCGCGGTCCATTACTGGTGCTCCTACCAGACGTTTCTACCTAAACTGCGGAGGGCATCTTCAGTAGCGAGTACTTCTAGGTAATGTTTCCTGGTCCGCAGTTGAGGGAGGACAGTCGAGCCTCCGATCAGGAAACAACGCCTAGAAGTACTCGCCACTGAAGATGCCCTCCGCATTTGAGCTAGGAAATACCAGTAATGGATCACGGCCATATAGCCTGAAATCATTCAACTTCATGATTACCGACCGCGAAAGCCTGCATTCAACTATTGATTTTGTTTTTAACTCTAATAACCTTTTCTTGAAGATAGAATGAGTTCCGAAAGACCTACAGTTAAAAAAATAGTAAACAAGTTGAGGAATACGGTATCTTATACATAATAAATTGATTCCATTCCATTATCACAGTTAAACTTCTAACCTTAGAGCCACTACTTTTAAGTACAACACGCCACCCGGGCCTTACGGTGACACAGTCTGTCGGGAGAGAGATTTTAACCATGGATCACACACATACCTTTTTGACCACACAAGGTCATTGAGGGCTTCCCGGAATGAGGAATCAGCTCAATGCCAGAGCCTCCTCCAAGAAAACACAACATTAAGATGATACACACCATCCCTACACACACATCAATATATATTTTTTATTAGGAATATTCCACAATACAGTGTTTCTCCTTCAACCCAAAGTGATTTCTCGCCAGAGAGATTTGAGGGAACAAGATGCTTTAGACAGGAACCTCTGGCGACAAATAACACACCAATATAATATTATAATGAAGAGTATGATGGTCAGATGATATTCGAGGACCATTTGAACCTTAAAGGTTCCTGACATCTGTCTTATAGGCGAGGAAAAACCGCGAAAGAAACCATCACCCAGGAAACTTGTGCGGACCGGGGACCCTGCGTATCAGGGAGTTTCGCTATTCCGAGACCACAACTGTGGACAATATTCATCATCGTCAACAACAACAAAGATTAAGCCCAATGGCCTGTTCCGATCTCATTATAGGTCGAATTGGTCCTTCCATCTCTTCAATGGTCTTCCCAACATTCTTCTCCCATTTGGTTTATAATTATACATTCTTCTAGATATGCACTGTTCATTCATTCGTAATCGACCATATTAATTTTATAATTTATAATTTGGCTGATATCTGAATGTAATTTTATCACTTATTTTAACAGTATGATTCAATAGTATTGCACATGACTACAGTAATCCTAATAAATTATTTACAATTCGTGTATGGACGTCATATTGAAATTAATATACTAATGTAAGCTATTCGCATGCAATAGATAATAAAACTAAAGATAAAATTTCCTGCCTGAACAGATATTTGACCTCAAGATCTCCAGCTTTTACGAGCTTGCGCACTAAACCTGTCTGCTCCTGGATTTCCTGTTTAGAACAATTTGAGCGTCAATGCGTCAAGCTGGAGATCTTGGGTTGAGATTCCAGTACAGACAGAATTTTTTCTCTTCTTCTTCTTCACTTCCTGATTTAGGCATTAGTTGCCTGTTCTGTCCTCACTAATAGATCTAAGACCATCTCTTCCGAGTGCGTCCGACATCTCTTCTTCCTCTCGGAAAATAATGTAAGATTTTATTTGGTAATCTACTTTCTTCCATTCTTTCTACATGTTCTTTCCACTGAATCTTGTTGTTAAATATATTTTCTTTTATGGAGTAGATCTGCAGTCTTCACGGATATCCCCGTTTCTTATCTGGTCCATTCTAGTGCATCATTTTACTCTTCTCAAAAAATTCATCTCGGATAAATGTTTCTCTTTAGTTGTAATTACTTTATTTTTAAGATAATAAAGATTTTCGAACATTTTGCATATTACGAATATATGATAATAATCTAAAATACGTAACAATGAATTTGCATTATAGCACATTTCTTTACAGATAAACTATTACCGGTATATACTTTTTCCCTTTTTGGATTCCATTCGGGGAGAAAGTGCTTAATTTTAAATTTCCTTATGTTTAAGATAATTCTTATTATTACTCCATTAAATTCTGTTATTAAATACAATCTTCACACAACAAATGAAAGTCCAAAATTAAATATTAGATTTTGTCAGATACAACATATGGTCATATACGTAGAATGCCAAAGAAAAGGTTACTCAGAGAAGCTTTGGAATGGATTCCACCTGGGAAAGAAAGGGAGAGGTCGACCTAGATTTAAATTGATGGAAAGTCCAGCGCCGTAGCCGAGTAGTTACGGCAGGGAGCCTTGGAGCAGAGCTACGGGACTTGCGCTGGTTCGAGTCTCCATGGGGAAGAATTTTTTCTTATCGGCCAATATGGGACCGGTGCCCACCCAGCATCGTGAGGCATTTGGGTAGCTACAATAAGTAGCGACTCCAGCTTGAGAACACCAGCTATAACGGCTGGGGGACTCGACATGCTGACCACATGTCACCCCTACACTAGCTAGATGATAGTCTACCTTTGTGATTAATACATGTGGATGTAAGACCAGTAGCCGGCTGGTCAGCCAAGAGCCTTCTAGGCCTGTCGCGTTTGGAGTTTTTTTTAGAGATTATATAAAAAGAGATATGAGGGAGATAGGTCTGGAAGAATTGGAATGGGAAGATAGAGAAGAACGGAGAAAGAAGACAAAATGTATTAAAAAAACTTTGTTTTATTTCATTTTAAACCTGTTTACAAATAAATAAATAAATAAAATTCTGTTAACTTCCTTAAAGTTTAAAAAAATATTTCTATTGGAATTGAAGTTTTATTACGCGTACAACAAGTACGAGTATTGGACCTGCAAATAGTGCGTTTGGTTCAATATTTTAAAAGTTATTTTGAATCGCCTTTGAGGTTAGTCTACTATAAAAAAAGGCTAAAATAATAAAATATATACGTGAGTTCTCATTAGTCCTCGGCTAATTAAACAGTTCAGTTAAAAATCTTAATAGGCCTTTCGGAACATGTTCCATCTTCGGCGGTTGGAAAGGTGCCTTGAGGATGACTAAGATCTCAGGTGCATATTTTATTACTTTAACCTTATATGCATTTGGTTGTAGTAGAATAGGATCCCACCAAGGCACCTAATGAATGAGAAGGAAGAATGAGAAGAAAGAGGTGGAAGAGAAAATAAAATAAGGAAGAGAAGTCAAGATGAACAACAGGGCGAAGGTATTTATATAATGTTTCTCCCTACAATATACATGTGACACACATTTTCAGCACGACTATGTTCGTATTTGACCAGACATAAGGGCTAGTGGTCAGCGTTTCTGACTACTGTTCATGATGTCCCGGATTCGATTCCTAGTCAAACAATAGGAATTTTTCCTTAAAGGGAATTATTCTTGTGGTTGCCCATGGTCTGAAATTTAGGTTAAGTTTAGGTTAAGAACTCTCCTGGCGCTTCATTATCATTTATCATCCATCATATCATCGGGGCAACGCAACTCCGCCTTCAAGTCGCCCCAACTTCAGAAGTGGGTTACAATTACGCCAATGCCAGGAGAGAACACGAGAAATGTCGAAATGACAACCGGGGGCATTGAATAAAATAAATGTTCGTATATAAGATACAGCTCCATCGACCACAATTAATATAAAGGTAATTATATTGTCACAATGCTATTTTTTTACCAAATGAAAAATATATTCTAGTCGGTCGCGGTGGGCTAGAGGTTATGTTCTTTGCCTCTAGTTTCCGAGGGGAACTATATATTCCAAATGCACCAGGTGGTCATTTCGACATTTCTGACGTTCTCTCTGGCATGGCGTACTTGTAACCCACTTCTGAGGTTGGGGCGCCTGGAAGGGGAGTTACGATGCCCGATGATGTGAGACTTGATGACGATGGTAATGATGCGCCAGGAGAGGCCTTAAACTAAACTTAAGGTAATAAAGTGAATATTATATTGATGATAATAATGGCCAGATGATGGTTAGGGACCGTTTGGGCCTTAAAGTTTCCTGACATTTATCTTACAGGTGAAGAAAAACTCCGAAGAAAAACCTCATCCAGGAAACTTGTCCCGACCGGGATCGAACCCGGGCTCGCTGCGTGACAAGGCAGCACGCTACCTCGAGACCACAGCTGTGGACTAATTCAAATACGTATAATGTAAATCTAATGCCGGTATAAGATTATGCAATAAAAATATCAAGTTTAAAAATTCATATATAAAAATGTCCAAAATGGATCCAATCAATTTTAGCTCACATCACGTAACAATATTATTTTCTAGTACTCTGTAGTTACTTTTAAATAAAAAAATATTCAGCAAAGTGTAAAAAAAGTGATATATGTGTATGATAATGGCATACTTGTTAAGATATAAACTTCTCTTCCACCAGGAGTTACACACAGTCATATGAGTTCAGTTCTTAACAATATATTTCACTGTTACTCACTCTTCCTCTATAGCTATAATATGGTTGTATCTTGCTTTATAAAAAAAGAACTCTTACGCAAAGGGAAGAGAACAGGATATCCTACTAGCGGTGGCAACCATGTGGAAGAAAACTCCATAGAAAGAATTCGACCGTATAGGAGGAAAACTTTTGTAAAGACCAGAAGTTGTTGCGAGAAGAAAAATGGGCGAAAAAAATATAAAGCAACATGAATATGAAAGCTATGTGTTCGGAAATGGGATATAAAATAAAATGAAACATGAGTGCAGAAAATAATGATAAATTATCACTTTGTTTTCTTTAGTTTCATATTAAATGTTATAGGCTACTAATATAAAAATAAATGCAATTCTGTTTTAAAAAATAATTTTATTCAAATAACCACATCAACTATTTAAAACAAAATTCCCAGTTCCGCTGGGATCATTACAAAGGTAGAAAAGATCATATATACCCGGCGTGCGCTGCTACGCCTAATTAAATGCACTTATGTGTTTAGTTGATTAAGTAAAAAGAAAAATAATATAAATTTATATCGTAATTATTTTTTTGCACTATGTAACTAATACTGTACACATACTGTTATTGTTTATGTGCATCGCAATTTGACATTCCCGCATACAATCTTGGTTGCTGTGAAAACAAAAGAAATCTCAGTGCTTTAAAAATGGCCAAAAGCACTAGTGCGGTAAGTAAAAACATTTATTTTTAAATATTGATAGTGATACTGCAATTTGTATTAATTTCGGTATTAATTCATCACATCCACCTTTTCAACGCCTATTGTATTTCATAATCACTGCACAAATCGTCTAAAACTTTCTCCATAATCAGAAATAAATCCCAAATCAAATTTTTTTACAGTTTTAACAAATATTAGATGGCGACATGACCAACAATACTTATTATTTCTCCATAGCAACACATATAACCGTTTCACTTTCTGAAAGCTAACATTTACCTCGAATTATATGTATTAATATTTTAGCTAGTATTTTAAATACTAAAATAAAAATACATAGTACAAAAAAAATGCAATACTCGTGTGGTTAACACATAACGGAATCTCGGAAATTAAAAAAAAAAAAAAAACTCGGCGCAAGCGCCTCGTTTTTTAAAACTTTTCCTCGATCTGTATCAAGTGTTTATCACTCTCGTATCGCAATATACTATTAGATACCCGTGTTCATTACCTAGCGTTGCCCGGGAATCTACTTATCCCGATCTTCTTCGCATCACTGAACTGACAGCCAAAATTGATTATCCGTAAAGGACAGACATTTGGGTGGGCCGAAAAAACTCATTTTTTTATTTCAAAGTTTCAATAGCGCAGAAAAGTTGCGAATTATATAGACAAAAAAATTAAAAAATAATCGAAATCGGTTGACTTCTTCCGATCGCGCATGGGCTCTAAAATTTGACAAAATATGAAAAAACATTTTTGCTATTATTTTTTATATTTTTGAATTAGATGTTTTCGTAATTTAATAGTTTGTAATGTCTTAAAATAGAGCCTAAAAACATAACTAACTCACTGGTTCTATCAAGCCGTAGGTTCATGCCCGCGCGGACATAAGCTCTCCATACATCCCAATCCCGAGCCAATGTTTTCCAATCATGCCTTGCATAATCTACTTCCCTCAAATCATAGTTAATGTTATTCTCCCATCTCATTCTTGGTCTACCAACTGGGCGTTTTCCCTCTGGTTTTCCTACAAGAAACTTCCATGAATGTCTTTCATTCCCCATACGTGCCACATGTCCTGCCCATCGCAGTCTCGAGATTTAACTATTCTCATTATATCTGGAGCCTAAAAACATTGTGTTTTAATTTGGTTTAGATCAGTTGATATCTTTCAGTCGTGCATAGGGCCTAAAATTTGCCAAAATATTGAAAATTTCACATTTTTACGAGTTCTTTTTTATATCTTTAATATACTTTCTTTAACGTACCGGTAATAGTTATAGTGTTTTTATTTTTGAACATAATTACATTTTGTTTTACTACGGTGTGAATAAATTAACAACTTCCGGTCATGCAATGACCCCAATGCTGTAGAAAAACAGTAGGCGCTAGGGTGAAAAAATATAGTTAGGGCCTATGACATGTGAGTAACCAGCGGGCATGTATGGGCTTTTGCGATTTGGGCTCTATAGTGTTAAAAAGCTTAAATATTTAAGTTAGCAGTATGAGTTTTTTAATCAATAAGCTTACTTTTATAAAAAAAGAAAAACATGGAGTTCTGAATACATAGTCCAGAATTGGTTGAACCTGTCCGATAGTGAGTCCGAGCTGTTCTTCTATTTTGTAGTCAGAAATGTCGCTTTGAAGACTGATGTGCTGGTGAAGTTAGGCCTGGATGATCTGGACAGCAGAGTGGTTTCTTATCAATCCGTCTCGAGATTCAGCTCCACATCAGCATTCAGCTACACAAACATTTTCCTGAGACTTCCGTGACGAGTTTTACACAGCGTTCAGCAGCCTGTGTGTAAACTGGGAATTGCTTGCAGGTAATGTTCCAGTCAGGGATTGAGTCACTACCGATGTGCGATTTGAAGTCGTTGTCACTGATTTCTGCCAGCAATGGGGGAGAAGATAATTCATAGTTCATCCAGTTGATCATTTATGAATATTCTTGCGCATTAAAGTTGATTTTGGTGGCATCAATGTTCTTACTGTTTTCCTTCTTGCATCTACCTGCCTTGCCTTCAGCATTCTTCGAAGCCTGAGCTCTCTTATGAGTTTCTTGTCATATTGAGTCATGGCTAACAGTGAGTGTTCTGGGTGGGCGAAAAGAAACCACTCCGTTCGATCACAGGGTCGACAACATCAAGCAAATCATCATCATCACTCCATGGATTAGGCAATTGCCCGTTCCGACTTCATAATGCATCAGCCCAACGTCTTCTAGGTCTTCCAACATCACGCCTTCCTCTTGCTTGATAATTTCTTGCTAATAATGGATATATCTCCTTACTCATTCCATCCATATGATCAATCCATTTCTGTCTGTAATTCGTGACCTTATCCAATAAAGGCTGTACTTTCAATTCTTCTCTTATATCCTCATTTATTATTCTATCAAGTCTTGTACATCCTTTAACTTGTCTTAGGAATCTCATCTCCGCCGTCTGTATTCTATCCATCAAGCAAATGTTTTGGCAAATACCTGGTAGATTGTATTGCTTGGTAAACTAGTTTCGGGTCGTCTGTAAAGTTGTACTTGTTTTGATAGTAAACCAGATTGGCATGTACGATTCCAATATAAACAAAACTAGTTTTGAAAGTTCAGGTGAGGTGCTTTCTTCACTTATATACAATCTGAGAGTTCTATTTGCTTTTGTCAACCACCTCGAATGTGATAAGTGCCCAGGATCTCGTACAGCCAAATCTTCTTTACAGGTTCCTGATTTTATTGTCTTTGAAATATCAAGTAAGTATTGCTGATCTTTGGTAAGCACGTTTATGTCTATCTTTGAGATCTGACAACTAATAGTCTTGAAGTTAACCACCGGCAATTTTTGGCAGCCAACTAACTTTTCACCGATTGGCCCTTTAGAAGTACTAGGTCCCGTTGTCTTGTCATCCAGGTGCTCAAACATGTAGCGGAATGGCAACTCACTGAAATGGAGGAGGCAAATTGTCCATTGTACAGGTTTCCTTAAATAAAGTTCAACTCGACGAACAAGGCCAGTTTTCCAACCTGTATTGACAGCAGTACCATCACATACGATGACAATTAGATTTTCAAGAAAAAATACCACAGCTATTTCATTTAAATACTAATTAGCCTATTTATCAAATACCAAAATTGCGTAAAAATGTAACTTTTTCATATTTTGGCAAATTTTGGGGCTTATGCGCACCGGAAGATATCAACTGATCTAAACCAAATTAAAACACAATGTTTTTAGGCTCTATTTGAAAACGTTACAAACTATTACATTACGAAAACATCTAATTCAAAAAGTAAATAAATAATGGCAAAAATGAAGTTTTTTCATATTTTGTCAAACTTTCGAGCGCATGCGCGACCGGAAGATGTCAACCGATTCTGATATTCTTTTGTCTATATAATTCGCAACTTTTCCGTGCTATTTCAACTTCGAAATAAAAAAAATGAGTTTTTTCCGTCCACTCTAACAGACATATGCTGTCGAGGACTTGTTTATAGAATTGTTTGGGATATTCAATTCTGTGTAGGCTACATTAATTTAGTGTACTTTTTATGGTTTAGGCAGCGTAAGCCATTTAAGCGTTCAAAAAGCTATTTTTTTAGTTCACCGATGCCCTCTTTTTAGCTCCGACCCTATATACGTATGGTAATATGTTATATAGGCCTACGTTGATTGACCCAGAATATTTTTCTAAATGAGAAAAAAAATCAAATCGGTCAAGTAATTTTGAGTCCATAAAGGACAGACAGACTCACGCTCATTTATATATATATATAATTATTTTTACCAAATTCTGTTGAATTTTGAACTTAGGTCTTTATTTAGTCCTATATGAAAGTAATTAACGGATCTAGCTTTTAAAAGAAGGTGAATAGATAACTGCAATATGCATTTAGTTAATTTTATTATAAGCTCCCTTTATAAAAAAAGGCTATCAAAATGACAACATACCATACAAATTTAAATTTAAGAAAATAGAATATACTGTATAATATATTATATAAAAATATATTATAAAAAAATTATATAAAAAATAATATTAAAAGGTGCGCCAAAAAGGAAACTACAAAACTAATGTATATATATATCCATAGTAATTCTGCCCGAGGGCAGGTCTTTCACTGCAATCATAGCATTTTCATGCTATGCTTTGCAGCTTTACTAGGGAATTGTAGGTGTGGTAGCTTCCCGTTGCTTTTCACACCGATGAAAGATGATTATGATGATAATGATAAGGATGATGATGATGATGATGGCCATATGATTTCGGGGACCGTTTGAGCCTTAAAGTGTTCCTGACATTTGTCTTACAGGTGAGGAAAAACCCCGATAAAACCTCACCCAGAAAAACTGCCCCGACCGGGGATCGAACCAGGGCCCGCTGCGTGACAAGGCAGCACGCTACCTCAAGACCACAGCGGTGGATATATATATATATATATATATATATATATATATATAAAGAATGTTTTGTTTATTTCAGGATTGTTTCTGTTATTTACACAGTTTTTTTTTTTTTTTCCATCCACACTTCCCAATTTTTTTTATTATAAAAAAGTATCTAAACTTGTAATTTCTGTACAGATGATTTCGTATGATCCTAATGGAAATTTTAGAGTGCTGGGAGCTATTTAACTATAATTTTATTGTGTAACCCTAATCGTTCACATGTATTGGCAAATAAGGAGATTTGGTTCTTAATGTAAACGTGCAATGTTAGAATTCAAGAAAATATACATATATCCTATGTAGACTTAACCTTCTCAATCTGCTGTTTAATTTGCTGCAACTTTCCATGAGTTTGTTTAAAGTAATTAAAACATAGTCATTCTTCTGCCCAAGGGCAGGTACATCACTACAAGTTCAGCATTCTTCATTGCTTTGCTTTCATCTTCTTGTCTGGATGCGATCCATTTAACTTTGTTGTCTAACTAACTAGCTCACTGGCACTATCGAACCTGTAGGTTCATGGCCGCAAGGAAAAGAAGCTATCCATACATCCCTACCCTGAGTTAATGTTTTCCAGTCAACCCTGTATAATCCAATTCCCACAAATCATGGTTATGTTATTCTCACAACTCATTCTTGACCTGCTTATTAAACGCTTTCCTATAAGGAGTTTCCATGCCCCTCTTTCATTCCCCTTCCGTGCCACATGTCCTGCCCATCGTATATAAGAGTCTTAACTCTTTTTATTATATCTCGTTTCCCATAAAGATCATGTAGCTCTGTAATGTAGTCTACTCCATTTGTCTGTCTGTTCATCTCTCTTTTGTCCAGAATTGAGCTATGTTTAATTTCTATCTGCACCTCATTCTTTGTTTGTAGTTATTGTTCCTAGGTATTTGAATGCAGTCACTTCTAAGTTTCCCTCATTTGCCATTATCTGTCCATTTCCTTTATATAATAATGAATTTCTGTGCCATATATTTAGATTTATTTATGTTTACTTTCAGTCCATATCTTATACCGTATTGTTTCCCTGATAATTATTCCGACCATCATTTCTTCAACTGCATTCTTCAATAGTCAGTTTCCTTTTAGTCAAATCTGTAGATTTAATTTCCACAACACCTTTATGATTTCCACCATTATTCATAATTTATCCGCTATTCTTAGTATAGTCCAGTTCTGGTAACTGTAGCCGTCTTGGTGAATCTTAAGGCGCGTGGCAGGAGGAAACATTGCCGAGTGGGGGAGGGAACTAGTAGCCAAGCAAAAACATTTTCTTAATAACAATAATAATAATAAAATAAATTGTTATAAAAACAACACTATTCTATAATGAACACTCCAAACATATGAGAAAACATAAGTATTCACTAACACAGAACTAGTAGATAAAAAAATTCAACGTGTAGTAACTACTATGTTTTCAAAACTGAGTGTAGTTGCTGACAGTAGCTGCAACTCGCCTTCCCCTCTTACCGCACCATACAACATTGACCCTCAAATGCGGCTAAAGAAGCCAGAACTGAACTATACAACTTCGTTTCTTATTGTAGCTATCCATTTAAACACGTTTCATGCATCTCCTGATCCATGTGAAGTGTCTAGTCTCTTCTCGTCGCGTCTTTCTATCCAGGTCTCCGCTCAATACATCACACTGCAAACACATGCTTTCACTATATCTTCTTTTATTATTTTTCCAGGGGTTCACAGAAAATGTTTATTTTCTTATTAAAAGTTCCTTTAGTCATTCCTAACCTCTGTTTGATTTGTTGTAACCACTACATGTTGCTTTCAGTAGATGCTTCGCATTAAGCCTATTTTAAATAGGTCTACTTGTTCAGCAGTGTCATCTTGAAGTTGCACTTTATATTCTTGATTTTATTTTCAATAACTATAGTTTTATTTTGTCTAACTTGTGTTTAGCTTCATGTCAGTGGCGACTTGTAAGTTCTAGACTAGATGGAGCTAGATTAAAAATTAACTTAAATGTTATACCATATAAAAGGCACCTCTCAATATGCCGTTAATTGGTCTGAATATAAGCTGTCCTCAAGTATAAGTTACACTCTTTAAATTCTTTAAGAATAATAAAAAATGTGGGAACGCAGGCTTTCACGGCCAGTTATCATAATGTTAAAAGTTTCAGGGCTATGTGGCTGTGGTCTATAACTGGTGTTTCTTCCAGACGTTTCTCCCTCAACTGCGGTCGGCATCTTCAGTGGTGAGTGCTTCTAGGTGGTGTTACCTTGCAGTGGACTCGACTGTGGATAAAAAATGATCCAATGGACTAGAGATTTTCATATTCCCGGATTCAAACCCGCCGGGTCGGTGGATTAATAAGAGCGTAAAATAATTAGTGTGGGTTCTTTTGTAAAGAAAGAAGAGCCGTGCGTCCCATGTCGATTTGCGGCACATAAAAGACCCTCAAGTCTGAAAAAGAGCTCTCTCAGCAAAATTTATCGGTCTTGTCATGTCTAGATTTTAATTATGTCATTAAATGACTGACCGTAGAATGTCGTAAAATTTTTATTTCAGAATTGATTCTGTTATTTACACAGGTATCCTCAACCAAAATATTTTTTTTTCTTCCACACTTCCCGGCCTTGCGTGTCTGCTTCTGTCATATTTATCTTCTTCACGTTGTCTTGAATTCCCTTTGTCCACGTTGGCTTTGGTCTACCACGTTTTCACTTTTCCAGAAGGTATTCATATGTCTTTGTTTGTTTGTGTGTCCCTTATTCTCATTATATATCCATACCATCTTAGTTTGATTTCTACAATCTCTCGTACAATAATTTTTTTTCTACATTTATTATTTCTCTTATTTTATTATTTTTTATTTTATCTGATTTTGATATTCTTGCCGATCTTCTTAAAAAGTCCATTTCTGTGACTAATCCGCTGTGGTCTTGGGGTAGCGTGCTGCCTTGTCACGCAGCGGGCCCGGGTTCGATCCCCGGTCGGGACAGTTTTTCTGGGTGAGGTTTTTACCGGGGTTTTTCCTCACCTGTAAGACAAATGTCAGGAAAACTTTAAGGTCCAAACGGTCCCCGAAATCATATGGCCATCGCAATCATCATCATTCATATTCATCTTAGGTTAAGCTTAGGATTAGAGACTCTCCTGGCGCACCATTATCATCATCACCCATCATATCATCGGGGCAACGTAACCCCACCTTACAGGCGCCCCAACCTCAGAAGTGGGTTACAAGTACGCCATGCCAGGAGAGAAACCAGGAATGTCGAAAGACAAACCTGGGGCATTTGAAAAAATATATATTTCTGTGTTTTTGCTTCAACGTCATTGTTTCCGCACCTTATAATAAAATACTCTTCACAATTGTGTTATATATTAATAATTTAATCATCTTGATTATATGTTTACTCCATAAAATATAATTTAATATGCCAGTAACTTTCTTTGTCTCTATTATTCTTTTTTCGATGTACAGTGCGATCAGTATAGCATTGGACACGCCGATCCTACGCTGTCTGTTCCCCGCCGCGAGTGCGCCAGCAGTGACAGTGACATCTCTGCGTCCCCGCGTCTGCTGTCCAATGCCATACTGATCGCACTGTATAATTCAGATTATCCATCTTTTTTTTAATTATTGATTCCAAATACTTAAAATATTCTAATGTTTTAATCTTTGTTCCATTTATTTCTAATTCCTCGGAATGATCTATGCTCATATATTCTGTTCGTAAAATAAAGCACTATTAGTTACTACTGTTAAGAGTCGAGAGGTGCAAGAAAAAGTTAGCATATGGACACATAGTTAACGAGGCACGTTGTATTATTAGTTTATTTAGTAATTCTGTTCTGGGCTGTTTTTCTATATTGGCATTGGATTATTTGAACCGTGATTGAAATATGCGGAAATTTATAAGGAAAAGATCAAAGAGAATATGAATTGGATTTATGATTGAAGCGAGAGGTGCAATCAACTCAGTCAGACAGATGTCTGTCTCTTGGAGCTGTCGTGGGCGTCAGTCTAGTTTATCTTGTAATTGGATCCAAGTTCTCAAACCCACCATAATATTATGTTTGTAATTCAGCACCTTAGGACAACTCTCCTACATTAAAATTCTCACATCTTGCAATAGATATATTTCCAAGAATATTGGCCTTCTCTCTACCTCTCACTCTTTTATATATAGCCCATATAGTTCCTTTTCAAAATGTTAATACAAATATTCGACAAGTGTGGTTGCTAATTAAGGTGTTATTTCTTTAGGAAATACAATAGAGGCCCATATTTACGTAAAATATACCATTTCATCATCATCATCATCAACAACAATCACGGATTAAACCCATGTGGCTTGTCACGGTCTCATATATTCTCATTCTAATTCGTATTGATCTATTTTTCGGTCTACCAACATTCCTGTCTCCTTTTGGTTTGTAAAAAAAAAAAAGGTAAAGTGATCCCACTACCTTAGGCTAGTAGGAGGTTAAGGCTCCCACTTTTTCTGGATAATCGGCACTTTGTGTCAGCCGGGTTGTCAGCCCTGCGTGACGCCCACATTTACCCCAGTACAAGCGTCTGGTACTCGTTTCCATTAGAGGCTGAGTCGACCCCAGGACCATAGTGCCACCAGAGTGTTTGGGTCAGTTTAAGAATCCTGACCCTAATTACGTATAATTTTTGGTTGCGTTATCTTCATTCTTTCAACATGTCTTTCCAGTTTTTTCTAAACTCTTTTATTTTATCAAAAAGTTTTTAAATATTTAGCTAATTTCTAATATCTTCACTTCTTCTTTTATCTAGAAGTTTGCAGCCAGCTACACTTCTCAAAAATCTCATTTCAGCTGCTTCTATAATATTCTCTTCTCTTTTAGTTATAACCCAAAATTCACCATACAACAGTAATGGGATTGTCACAGCTTCATAAAATTTTAGTTCTGTTTCCTTTCTTTTATTTTTAAATATTCTCTTAAGTGTGCCACAAATACAGGGTGTAAATTAATTATATCACACAAATTTAACTGTTTACTGTATCCTTCTTCTTCTTCTACTACAAGGTTTAGGCTATGCAGCCTGTTCCGGCGAAGTTAAAAGTGGAGTCCATCTTCCACGTGGTCGGCCAACATCTCTTGTTCCTCTGGAATTATACAGGAAGGTTCTTTTTGGTATTCTTTCGTTGTTCATTCTCATTAAGTGTTCTGTCCATTTCTTATTATTTTCGCTGATTTTATCTTCAATTTTATATATATTTAATTCTTCTCGTATAGTTTCATTCCTTATTATATCCGCTCTAGTGCATCCTTTCACATTACGTAAAAACAGCATTTCTGCAGTCTGTATCCTGCTTTTATCCCTTGATTTCATTATCCAATCTTCACTTCCATACAACAACAAAGGAACAGCCATTGTTTTATATAATTTAAGTTTCGTATCTTTCCTTGTTTTCCGACCTAAGGTTCTTTTTATGGTTCCACAAATAGCCTGGAATTTATTTACTTTATTTTCTATATCTTTACTGTTTACGGTATTATACAAGTAATTTGAAAGAGATAACGAGGAAAAATGGGCTAGTTATAGGGAATCAAAGTAATCGACAATCAATTCAGATAAATCAATAGGAGAGTAAAGTAGGAGAGAAAATTATACTAGAATAACTTCAGATCTTGGTAATAATTCCGAGATCCTGATTGTTATAATTCATCAACAACATTTATGAAATATTAGGTTATGAAATTCCTTAAAATTTCTAACTTAGCAGATGATTGCACGCCACTGCACTAGTTAAAGTAGCATTAGTACAATGAGAGCATTAGCTCAGAGTGAAACACGCAGAATCTGTGTAGTTAAGGTTGGCTTAATGGTCAAAGCGATGAATTTGAGTTCGAAAACTAACGGTTCAAATCACGGCAGACACCGTTTTATTCCCCTGCATGTGTATTGACACTGATATTTGTTCAGTATAGGCTGCACAAAATACTTATTCCCACATTGGTTATTACATTAACATCTGATTAGAAGTTGCTTCAGTATCAGTCGCATTACATGAAAGCATCTTTACAGTTATGCTGAACTTTCAAAACTTTAAAAATTTATATTAAAGGTTATGTAATAAGATATTAAATATAACATTGGTATGTGGTAGATCAGTCGTCCTCAACTACATTATTAAACTTCATTAAATAGTTCCAATATGGAGGCCTTTCAAAAACAATGTTTCATCTTCTGCATTTTAAACCAGTTAAAATTCAGAAGATGAAACATTGTTTTGAAAGGCCTCCATATTGGAACCACTTAATGAAGTTTAATAATTTAGTTGAGAACGACTGACTTACCAGGTACCAATTTTATATTTAATATATTATGCTGAATTTGCCGAAATGCATCTGATTTATGGTGCAGCATAAGGTAATTGTGCAAGAACTGCTGTCATGTATGGAGAGCGGTATCCGAATAGACGCCATCTTCACCGAGAAACCTTAGAGTATGTTGATAGGCGTTTACGGGAGCATGGGACGCTGAAGGTAAACGCCGGTGAAAGAACTATGCGCCGCACTGCAGACTTCGAAGAAAATGTCCCTCATAGGGTGGAAGATGATCCTTCTAATAGTACTCATGCTGTTTCACGTGCAATGGGCACGAACCAAGTGTATGGGAAGCCCTGCACTAAGAACAGCTTAGTTTCTTTCATCTGCAAAAACTACAAGTCTTACAGCCAGTGAACTTCGCTCAACGGGTACAATTTTGTAATTGGACTTTGTTGCAGCCACCGCACTTCTTTTCCTCGGTGTTATTCATTGATGAGGCAATATGGGGTGGTTCTGAACTGAAAGAACAGTAATGTGTGGGATTATGAAAATCCTCATGCCTTCTTTGAGAGGGGTCACCAGCAGAGATTTTCGTTGAACGTACGGGTAGACGTAATTTCTGATCACATCATTGGCTGCTACCTTCTTCTCCAGAGATTAAATTGTGTCATTTATTAGATATTTTAGAGCACATCCTACCTAGATTGCTAGAAGAAGTTCCTCTTCACATCAGGCTGCTCCCCATTTCTGCCGAAATGTGCGAAATCATTTGGATGAAGTGTATCCTGGCCACAACCACAGACAAAATAATAATAACTAGTGTTATAATAATAATAATAATAATAATTATTATTATTATTATTATTATTATTATTATTATTATTATTATTATTATTATTATTATTATTATTATTATTATTATTATTTATTATTATTATTATTATAAAAATTATTTATCTTGTAAGTATAAACATTTTGATTGGAAATCAAATATACTAAATATATTAGATAAACAATATTATGTTTATTTTATCTTCCTCATCAGTTAAAAGGTTACACCCACTAAAACACAGATTAATAAAATTAAGCTAATAATAAATATTATAAATAATTCCAATACTACCTGGGTTGGATATAGGAAGGGGTAGTTCAGTGGCCACCTCGCTCTCCAGATCTCCAGATCTGATTATTTTTGTGGGGACACCTGAAAATATTGGTGTATGCGACCCTTGTTGATACAGATGAACTGTTAGTTGCATGCGTAATCGCAGCGTGTGATGTAATCCGCGAGTCACCTGGTATCTTGAAGGGGGTACGAGAATCCTTTAGTCGCCGATGTCGTCTGTGTTGTGAGAATAGTCGTGGCCAATTTGAACAATTTCTTCTAATGAGTCTGCAGGTGCCTTACTTTTTTTCCTGGTTTAATCGAATGTATTGCTTTTTATTTCCCAATAACATTATGTACGTCATGTGTACATACACTGTATCGCTTCATGCAATTACTCTTGTGATCACTGCACTATCATTATGTAAGTACATAAGTACTGTACGGTACAATTACAACATTTTATTTGCGAAACTTATTCTACTCTACAGTATGTGCATTATTGTTACAGTCTTTCAAACAATGTTCTGTACAATACGTACGTAGATAGTTTTGTAACTCTGTGCATTACAATATCGTATTCTGTAAAATAATGAATAAACAACTAACCAGAAGTAATTCTACGTACATAACTAATTTACAGTACGTACATAATAAAGGAAGAAAAAAATACACATAGGTAGTTTCGAAAGTGATACATCAATCTTACATTTGCATCAGTACTAAGACTGCTATAACCACTGAGCTAAAGCCTCATACTTGTTTCAAGTTACAGTTCCTGTATCATATTATTTTCATTTTAATTTGAAATATTCAGTGGCGTGCCAACCATTTTACAAATTGAATCATAACTTGGACATTTTTATTCGTAGACCATTTTTTCATTATCTCAAAATGTTTATATAATAACCCTCTATACCTAGTTAAATTTGTGCGGTATAATTCATTTACACCCTGTATAATTAAATTTATTAAGTTTGTTAAAAAGATATTCATTTTTAAATTATGAAATATCATAACCCAGGTATTTAAAATGGTTCACTTGTTCAACGGGTTTCCCCTCCAGAATTATTTTAGTTCTTACGGTATCTGATCCTTTCATAATGTTTATAATTACTGTATTTCATATAGAGTATGAATTAATTAACAGACTAAATTTATATAGTGATAATATATTGGACTGTTTGTAGTAGAACTACTTGATGGTAGAAGAGTTGACTAAAGCAATAATTTTTCGTCAAGGCGAGTACTGGTTGATTTGTTATTACCAGGACCCATTTATCATAAACATATCACAATTTATCATTAAAATCAGCGAACCTCATCAGAAAACAATCATCAATAGAAAGAAGCATCCTTACTGGAAGGACCATATCTGTGATATGATTTTCAATATTAAACTGTCTAATTCCTCTGTATGTGTGTTGGTCACTGAACTCCTCCTAAATGACTGGACCTATTTTGACGAATTTTTTGGTGTGTCTGATTGGGTCCCTCGATGGTTTAGATTCACAATTAGACCCTCTAAAACCATTGGGTGTAGGAGTTTACTTGAAGTGAAAATTTAATTTTCGATGTTTCACAACAAAACTCAGTATATCCTAATAAAATCAACCGAGGTAGGTATTATCTAAAAATGAGCGAAATCCGACAATTAGAAGTGAAGATTTATCTGAAATCTGAAATCCGAAATTAAAAACTGTGACAGGACCGATTTTGATGAAATATTGTTTGTGTGTTTGAGTGAGTCCCTGGATGGTTTAGATTAACAATTGGACCCTATAAAGTCATTAGATGTAGGAATTCACCTGAAGTGAAAATTTAAAATCGCTCTAACGGTCACAGTATATTCTATTAAAATAAACCGATGTAGGTACGTATTATCAAAAAATGAGCAAAATACAATTAGAAGTGGAAGTTTATCTGAAATCCGAATTTAAAAACTGACTAGCAACAGTTTGATTCGTCTCATCGTATACCATACAAATGAATTAACATTTAATATTTAATCTATTTAGGCGTAGCAACGCACGCCGGGTATTAGCTAGTAGTAAATAAACATTTTTCATGAGAAATTTATAGCATATGATGAGAATGTCCTATTACCAGTTGCTCAAGTAATGAAAGCTTGTAATTTTACATTAAATGAATTTTATTTCTGTATAATTAAAATTGTGTGTTTTAACAAACAGAACATGTGAAATTATATGAATGTTAAGTCAAAACAAAGATGTTTGAAACTTATGTTGTTAATACTCTACTAAGTTTATGAAAGTCGCAACATAACCACTCGATGTGCTTATTCCTTGAACCACATTACAAACAAAAGTGATAATTTATTCACTAGGGTTATAATTTTGTGACTTTTTGTAACATAAAATATTCCCTGTATCATAAATCATTGAACTTTTATCTATAAATCATAATAGACAACCTGAATCCTCTCATGTTCAAAAAAACCATTCTCAAACCAAAAATTTGAATCACAATATCAAAATCTGTAACATTAGCGTAGAGATAAATGTCCTTAGTTAGAATATTCACACAATTGACACGTGATGATATTGGAGTTCCAACTCCCACCAAACACTAATTGTATATCAGCTTTCCGAAAGGATTAAGTTGAATGATTAATTTAGTTAAATTTAAAATTTATATAAAGAAACAATTTATTTGAATTTTGGTGATAAACAAATCCAGGAAAATGAATATCAGATGGCGGTACTTAACCGAAATTGAAATAAATTAATTAAAATTGGCTGCATTGAATTTGGAAAAGCGGAAAGTCCCAAAATATTGCTAAAGTACTCGTGGAATGCAGTTAAAATTATTGTTGCTGATACAATCAGGGTTAACACTGGTAAAATAAACAGTTGTCAAACTTCAAAACGAATTTTCAGGTCAGAGTGTTGCTGTCCCAAAATTTATCAATGTTCTGCATTATTTTCTCAAAAGGATAATCCGTTTGAAAATGGATAAAGAACTTACAGAAAATACTCATTCTCCAAACATTGAATTCACATTTGTTTCTCTACTGGTAAATAATTGAAGACTTGACATAGAAAAGGATGCCAATCCTTTATTTGTAGGAAAAGGTTAATCGAATTGTAACCCAGTAGCTCGCCAATGAATCACATGAAATCTTCAAGACTTGTTATTCTGTAACATGACGTTTACATCTGTGGATGTCTCTATAAAGATCTAAATGCTCCAATGCCCAGTCCGCAGGAATCACTCAGCTCGTCTCGGACCAGCTATAATGTAGGTGTTCCTCGATCTACGTTAACACTTAAGAAGCTCGGGCGGCGGTCTGTGGAAAACAACTTCATTGTTTCTAATCTTGTAAGATATAATAAATTAGTACTTGCTTTTCTTTTTCAATGTATTACCAGTGGAGTATTAATTTTTTTTAATTCCTAAATAATAGGTATCTAATCCCACATTTTATTATAAAACATATACCTTTTTATATTTTTATACTCCGTCTTCCTTAATTTCTATAGTGCATGTATTATTTCGTAACACTAGGACTTCGAAAAGCTTTACAAAGATAATATATGACATTTTGAAGTTGAGGAAGAAGGAGTATAAAAATTAAAAAAAGGTATATAAGTTTTATAATAAAATAAATAACGATCAAAACTATAATGTAAAATATTTTTTTTAATAATATGAAAAGTATATAATCCTAGATTATCATAAGTAATGCCACTAGTGATTTCAAAATTATCGATAAATTCACGACTCACGAAGTGAGGAGTGAATTTATCTAGAGAATATGGATATCAAGAGTGGCATTTGTTAGGACTATTTAACGAATAAAATTAAGCTCTTTACTCACAAATCATTATTTAAATATAGTTATTTTAAAATATTTATATATTTACTGTAAACGGCGATGTTTGAAAACAAATGAAAAACGATTGGTACGCTTCATTTGCTTCTTTTGTTCATCACTGCAACCAGATCATATTATTTATTGCCAAAGGAACGCAATATTGTATGATTGCACTCTAGTGGAGAAAAAATGAAACACATCAAACTGTATATTAATTCATTTCTGATGTCCTATGATGTAAAAATGACAATTATATTTTTCTGGAATGTTATTACCTAAAAAAATGCATTTAAGAAAGTGAAAATAGTGGTTTCTTTTTTTTTCTTTTTTTTTTTTTAGTGGTATAATCAATTGCTACAAATGTTTTATATTAACTTCCGCATGCGCTGTGTGTTGACATTCATGCACTATATATACTGTAGCTGTTTTCCTTACAGAGTCAGTCACAGCAAAATAATGCTATGACCTATTCAGAATGTTAAAAAGGAGGTGTTTTCTTTATTATGATAAACTTTAGTTGGTAAATTCTAGGCGAAACACGACTGTGATTGGTTGTAAATAAAAAATCATTGAAATGTGAATGGTCATTGACTCCCATTTGGGCATGAGTTAAATAGTCAATTATATTTCATAGGTTCATCATAAAATTTAAATAGCCACACAATTAAAATTAAAATTTCACTCAAAAATTTACATTAATCTAAATATTGAGGTGGATTAAATCAGTAATACGTTTTTTATGTTGTTTTGTAAACATGAAAGGAAATTCGGTTAATTAGTTTTTTGTTAGTGTGTTTTCCATAGACTATAAATAAGTTATCAGTAAGTACTGAAACATTTTTGGAAGAAGAACAATGTGGATTTAGAAAAGGGAGGAGCACTATAGATGCAATATTTACCCTGCAACAAATTATGGAAAAAAGGAGAGAATTTAATCTCCCACTGTACATACTATTTATAGATTATGAAAAGGCATATGATAATGTAAACCGAGATAAACTTTGGCAGATACTGCATGAAGAACATATACACTCACATGTAATACGAGCCATACAAAGCTTATATCAAAATTCTAAAATCAAAATTAAATTACCAGATGGAGAAATTACAGAACACATAAACACAGGCAAAGGTGTTCGACAAGGATGTGGACTATCTCCACTCTTATTTAATATATATATTAACAGAATAGTGCAAGAATGGAAACAAACAGTAAACAGTGGAATTTCAATAACTAGGAATAAAATAATTCAAACAATATTATATGCTGATGATCAAATAATATTATCAGATTCCGAAGATAGCTTACAAATAGCAGCATATCAATTATTCAAAATTGCCAGCAAATATAATATGAAAATTTCCACATCAAAATCCAAAACAATGGCAATGTGTGGAAAAAACATACAACGGGTGAAAATTGAGATTGATGGAAAATTATAGAACAAGTGTCAGATTTCTCTTACTTAGGAAGTGTATTTGCAGAGTATAAGAGTGACATTGATTCAAATTACAAAAATATAATAAAATGAATGGGGTAATACGAAGACATTTTGGTAAACAGATGAGGACAGAGACAAAACTAAGATTACATAACGTCACATCAAAAGCTGCTCTAAAATACGGAAGTGAAATTTGGATTTTAAATAAAAGAAACTCTCATAAACTTCAAGTAAGCCAAATGCGCTTCTTACGATCATTGTTAGGAGTTAATAGACTGGATCACCAAAGGAACACTACTATCAGAGGAAAACTTGGAGTAGCAAGTTTAAATGAAGATATCCAAAAATACCAACAAGAATGGAAAAATCATCTGAGAAGAATGGCAAGAAATAGACTTCCAAAATTGGCATTCCAATATACCCCAACTGGACATAGGGACCAAGGAAGACCAAAACATCGGTGGAAAGATCAAGACCATCTTCGCTAGGTTTACCGTACAGGCCACATGGCCTAAAACGAATTTGTTCATGATGATGATGATAAATACAATGCACCTTTCTGGAACATGTATATTTCCCATTGCTAAACAGAATAACCAACTTATGAAAACACAGTAACAAGACATGAAGGACACCATTACTTTCCTAATCTAATCTAATCTATTCAATAAACTAGTGTAGCCTACTTAATCAAACGTAACTACATAATCTAACCTATCTAACTTGACCAAAATAAACATGATGGCAATCGGCTGTATCGCAAATTTAAACAAACATCTTGGCGCATGTCTATAACTATCGATATAGTTTTAACTACTGGTCCTTTCCAATATTCATTAGATTGGTATCTCGCATAGAATTTTTAATAAAAAGATACTTGTAATAAACACGAAAACTGAGACAACTACAAACATGGAGATTTTACTACTTTTAAAGTTAAAATAAGCATTTTACCTAGAATACATTTTCGACAATGATATTATATACGTTTTCCCAGAGATAAAGAAAAATTGTACAGTGGCAAGTTGCAAGTTTTCATGTAGAAAATCACTCGGAGCGAGAAACCAAGCGAGTGTTAAGTGTTTCTCTAACAGTTCCGCCATATCTGCTATGAAATAATCCATAATAATTTAATAACAACTTCCTTAGATCTATATTTGTAAAGAAGGTTAAGCATACTAAGAAAGGAAAATCTTCATAGCTCGGTACTAATACCAAATATACTGCTCCATGTTAATGTAAGGGGTTGTACACAAAAATTCTCTTATCCTTTTATAGAACTGGATATTTGTTACGTGATTCCATGCAAATTTGTGTCCCTTTATCCTTCTTGAGACGGCGATACCGTATTCGAATTATTCATCAGGTAGTTGGAGACATATTCAGAATATTTTGATTTTAGAAAGAGACGAAAAATGTTCCTCTTACTCCTCTTAACTTTCTTTTTTTATTCGTTGAAAAATGTGTGCGATATGCTCTAGCAATAAACACGGTATGCTTTCCATTTAGTTCCCTGCTTCGTCTCCCTTATGAAAAATGCATGCGGCACATTTATACTTACCAAGAATCTTATGAGAACGTTCCTAGGTAGTAATACACTAGAAATGTATTACGTAACTTCCCCCACCTTTCCACTTCAGCACACTTTCTTACTTGTTATTAATTCTTCCTATAAAACTTTTTTTTATCCGGATTAACAAAATGCATTACTTATTAAATGAAAACAGGAGTCCATTTTAAAAAATATATATATAGTTTATTCCTTAACAAGCTATAAAAATATAGTCGCCATAAAACTGTATGAAACTTGTTTTTGAAACTCGTTTTAAGCTCCGAAAGAGCTTATGAAGCTACTTTCACGCTTTATGGATAATAGTATCGCAATAAAAATATTATTTTATATGAGATTTATGTGTCTACACCTGGGAAAGAATCCATTGTATATTTCTAGCACGTAACACAGAAGTAGTTAATTCCTCATAACATAAGCTACTGTCTTTGTATACAGGAGAAAAAGTCACAAAACTCCAAGGAATTTTAAAATGCCAACTTAATATTGTTCAAAATATGAGTGTCTCATTATGTCAGATTTAATTTTTAATATTTCATAGCCCATGTATTCGTATTGTATTGTCATTTTATAACTTTGTTCAGAACTTTACATCCATAATCCTATTATGTAGCCTACAGCAATTGAGTGAGATTATAAAAGTCGCAGTTTCTTCTTAAAGAAGATATTATCTAAGTTGAGTTTAGGTGTGTTTCAAGCACGAATCACATACAAAATAAGTATTGTAGTCAGTATTCACAGAAATAAGACAACAACTAAAAATAGAAGAATTAAACTCAACAATAGAGAAATACAGAACAAACTGGGAAAGAACACTTGGCAAGGATGACTGAGAATAGAATACCAAAAGAAGCATACAACTATTCACCACGAGGAAAAAGAAACTTGGGAAGAGCAAGGAAAAGATGGAAAGAGCAGCAATTTGGAGCCGGAACAGGCTAGTGAATAAGCCTAAGCCATGAAGAAGAAGAAGAAGAAGAAGAAGAAGTAGTAGTCAGTATTATACGTTGTAATATGTGCTGGAAGTAATTCCATAGTGATCCCGAGGGTTGGGCATAACATGAGAATTGCAATGAACATTTCAACACGTGTAGAAAATTACTTTTAAATTATATTTTTTTATAAATGACTAGTGTGTAACTAACATTAAAACAGAAATACGTAGCATAAAATATTAGGTCCAAAATTCATACTTTCAGAAAATTGTTGTCAATTTGTTACTGAATAGCCTACAATTTATTACTGACATTATTAATTTCATGTTATTATTTTTTATAGGAATGTTCCACAATACAGTGTTTCTCCTTCAACCCAAAGTGATTTGTCGACAGAGGTTCCTTCTAAAGCATCTTCTTCCCTCAAATCTCTAGCTTCCATACTTCTCTTCACTCCATTCATCCTTCGTTCTCTAAGGCCTGTCTCTTCCACTTCTTCCAATAGCTTTCCAATTAAGGATCTTCTTTGATATTCTCTCTTCTTCCATTCTTATGAGGTGTCCATACCATTTCCTTCTATTTTTCCTAATATGTTTTCTTTTCAACTTGCATAATTTCCCTTATTGTTATTGTTATTATTATTATTATTATTATTATTATTATCCATTTTCAGGGATTTATTACCCTAACAATCTGACTTCCTGTGTTGACATCTGCTATGTAACAGTAACCACTTCAGACGGTCTTAACTCTTCGAATCTGTCGTGTCATATATGTATATTTATTTATCTATTTATTTACTCATTTATTTACTTTCCTCCATGACGATATCAAACAATGGCATTTAATAGTGTTGATTTTAAACATCTCTCCAGTTCTCCTTGTGAAAACAGTTGAAAATAACTATAACAAAGCTTTCTGAAAGCGATTGAAAATAATTCACGAGATGAAATTAAAATATAAAATATTGTTGTACCTTTCAATTATGTTCTAATGTTTTCAATACATTTTATTTTAGCTCACTGGTCTTCAGGTGTTTTGTCCTAGTGCCAGAAAGCTTATAGGCCTACTTCTATTTTACAATCAGGTATAAAATATTATTTCGAAATAGTAGACCTATATTTAGTTTTATTGATACTTACTTCCAGCCCCAATTTCTTAGTGTTACTGAAGAGGACATGCGTATTGTCCATTCATATTCCATTGATATCCCCTAATAAAACTACATCATCAGCTATTTCAACAGCTTAGTAATACCATTGAGCTATACGTCTTCTTTATCCTATAAAGTTTTTATGGTATGCTCTAGTAAGAAATTGAATAGTAGAGGAGATAGTGATCTAATTGCTTTAATCCCTTGTGAATTTCAAAACTACCCGAAAACTGTTTGCCTTTCCACACATTCGAATAAGTCTAACGTTTTAAGAATTTCCAACTCCAGCAGGATACAATACAAGTTCTCCCTCATAATTGAAACGTATGCATTTTTGAAGTCCACCTAGGTAGTAGGTGCACAACGCAACAAAGCCCTGGAAGACATCCATACATAACATACCCGGACAAGACAAGAAGCTGTTGCGAAGTTCCGGCTCCAAACTGGA